>JACEGR010007253.1:0-51421 GCA_014170235.1 Listronotus bonariensis | reverse complement strand
ATTTGATGTTTTAAACTAGTCGGCTGTTCTATTTAAAACGACAATTAGACCTTGCGTTACTATGAAAAAAAAAGAAATTATTTGGTCAATGTAATTTTGTGATTTGACGGACCCAAATTAAACATTTGGAACCAAAAGTGATTTTTTAGTAGTTATTTTGTATAATATAATGTTAAAAAATGTATGATTAGAGTTTTGATATAAACGCAAAGTAATTATTTATAAATTGGACGCATCACCGATTTTAATGAAATTTGGTATATATGGGGTTTTTGGAACGCTGATCACGAATCTGAAAAAAATTGTCGGAAAACTCTCGTGTTTAAGATATTCATGTTCAAAACATTTCTTGAATAATCTCTGGGCCAGTATTAAAATGAACTTTATTATAAGAACACTTTTAAAACCTTTTTAGGGGGTTTCTTTTGACGAATTTACCACGAATATTCATACCGCCATATATAAAAGCGACGCTCTTACCTAGACTGTCAATAACAAATGTTTCGGGTGTCGGACTTGGCGAACGCGTTACTTTTTACAATGTTTTATATGCAATTTTTAAACATTGTGCCAAAAATCGTAAGGGTTACAGTCACGTTACCCGCCTAGTCCGATAGCCAAAACGTGTTCTTATGGTTTCATGATTTCATGACTGTAATCCTTACTGTTTTTGGCAAATATTTAATTTCCACCTTTTAAAAGCCCGTTTTACTATTTATTTTTCCTCTTTACCCCCTAAAAATGTGCCACACTGGCTTCAGCCTGCTAGTAAATCCAGCACTACCATAGAAACAACAAATCAAGATTTTAATACATATTGACTTAGATATTTTTTAAATTTGTTAGTTGCGTAGAGGGTGGGTAAATATTTTTTTATTACTTAAAATAAAAAATTAAAATTGTCGCAAAAAATAAACTGTAAAAACAGCTTAATAAAAGTATGCGTCTTATACAGTGTGTCCCAAATTGGTAAGGAATGTATTGGGATATTGGAAACTATAAGAGATGGAAGGATGGTTAAAAAGGAAAAGTTGTGTACCATTTAATGGTAAATCTAAGGAAGTTTCGATGATGACTGTATCTTATTTGGTTTTTAAGTTATTTTGAACAAGCTAAAAATGTGCATTTTAGAAAAAGTGTTCTAGTTTTTTTACTTTTAAATAATTTTTGTAATCTATAAAAAAATTATTGGGGCAACTTTTTAAGAGCAATGCATCCCTATTAAGATTTTAATTTCGACTTTTTAGTATTAAGTTACCATCATCAACTTTCATTTTTCTTATGGCGGCAATTTTGTTTATTTGCATATTTTTAAAGGACTTTTTATTTTAAAATGATGAATAACACTATATAGGTGTTTTTTATTTTTATGTCAATAATTGTTAAAATACTTTTTGTCCGAGTTGGCCATGACTGCGTAACCCATTAGCTCTAGAAATAATTGCCATTTATTTTCCAATAAGGACCTACATATGTTGAGGAACGCAATGCAAAAATTTATAACTTTTATAAACTTATGTACCCAAACAAATACGGATATTTACCTTGTGTGCATTGGCACATTAAAATATGTGTTAATTATATCAAGCTGTAAACTTCATATATCAAAAATGTGTGTTTGTTGTCAAAAACATTTTTTCATTTCATCTCACACGCCTAATTTATTATGTATTTTATTTGACACAAACACAGTTAAAAACCCAAATTTTATTTACATAAATATCTGTGAAAAACAATGCTCTTTACACTAATTACCAACCTACTATTTTAAATTATAGCATGTTTTTTCTATTTAAAAAAAAAATAAATCCCACAAAGGCACATGCCTAAATACCAGAGTATCTTTGGTGATGGGTTATTAGATGTTTAACCCATCGTTCCCCCTTTCCGTCATTGTTGTCCAAACACTGAAACATGCAGTGATTTAAATAATTATTATGGTTATCTTTTAAAAGTATTTTAAAAAAGTTTATCTCTTTGTGTGCGCTCATGTATTATAAAAATCAGGTTATCTCACAATCTGCAAAATATCTTTAAATGTTTGTTTAAATTACAATAAATTTATTTTTTCTAACTAATATTTTGTTTGGCTTTGTTTAAACTCTCATAATATGCATTTAAATTGTTAGGTACCCATTAAGAATAAGTAAAGTTTTATAATTTTGTTCGTGACAATTTGGAGACTGTCAATTAGTTTTTGTATGTTATAGATAATAAAATTTAAGTTTTTAAGCACATAAATCTATTTCTGGTAGAAAGGTTACAGCTTGATATTGTTTTTAAATATTTTAATGTGTCGATTCATACAAGGTAAATATCCATCTTTGTTTGGATACCTGAATAGGTTTATAAGAGTTAAAAATAAACTTGCATTACCTTTCCCAACATAGATCCTGAAATTGAATGGCAATTATTTTTAGACCCAATGGCTTCCGCAGTCATGGCCAACTTGGAAAAAAATTAATTTTGAAAATGTTAAAATTATTTTAAATGATAAAAAGTCCTTTTAAAATGTGTAAAAAAACAAAATAGCCGCCATAAGAAAAAATAAAGTTGATAATGTTATCCCAAAACCGAAACGTGTAAATTAAAATATAAAAACAAAAATGCATTGCTTTAAAAGTTTTAAAATTTATTTAAAATAAAAAAAATACAGCACTTTTTCTAAAATGCACATTTTCAGTTATTTTTTAGGTAACTCAAAAACCACACGAGAAATGGCCGTTATGAAAACGGCATTAGATTAACAATTAAATGGTCCACAACTTTCCTCATTAAACCATCTTTCTATCTCTTATAATTTCCAATATCCCAATACATCTCCTACCAATTTTGGACTGTATATAATATATTAAGCAAAGTAAATAAAAAAGCAATATCAATAAGAAAACAGCTACATTTGTCTGGCCAAAAACAAGAACTTTTAGTTTGAAATCAGGAGATTCCATTGTCTTCTCCGACATAGATCTCATAGTTAAATTTAAGGTTTAGTTTTGGTTCAAATAAGTTTGACTATTTTATGCTCTTTGAATGTTGTTTTAGTAAAGGCCCCAAGGTAATTTAAATCACTTTCAGGTCGATGATGGTTAAGACAAAGTTTTGCAGTTACACCTATTGGGAGCTTTGTAAAAGTTTTATCTCTAATTTCCAGTTTTGTTGTTGTAAAGGTATTTCATCGAATAGCGGTATTCAGAATTTAATGGATAGTTTGGATACTTCATGTTCAAACTATCTCGATAATATATGTGGTTTAAACATATAAACTTAATAAGGGTTTAGCCAATATAGAGAAGTTCTTAGAAGTTTGTTTTTGTAAATTATTGATGCCAAGGCAAAGAAGCTTCATCTGTTTATTTCCATTTTAGGATGTCTAAGAGATAAAGAATTGACTACACTATATTTATTAGACTGGGCCAAAAAAAAACAAATATTTTTTTAACGGTACTGTAAAAATATTTTATATAAGAACAAAAGAAAATTACCTAAAATTTTTAACGCTTAATATTAACATTAAGAGGTGCATCAATAAAATTATTGATTTTTCAACAATTGTTACATTTTTATACAAAATCTTGAAATCAGTCACTCTTGAACCTTGGACCAAATTATGTTCTTGAAGAAAGTAAATTGTCTACAAAAACCTGTCCTAGTTAAAAGTAAAAGACGAGCAGTTTTCTTGTAATTCAACAATAATTCATATTTTAAATTTTGTTTCTTAGATTCTGGATTTTTAAACTACCATAAATATCAGTATCTTTTTAAACAAGTAAGTATTTTTAAGAAAAATTTTATGCTCTACAAAAAGGTCTCTTCACAAACTTTTTTTTTATATTCATTTCTTTTAAAGTTATTCATTGAAATTAAAATTTACTTTTTTGTTAAAAAAAAACATTGAATAACTTTGAAATGAATGAAATTGTCCAAAAATGTTAGGAAACCCTATTTGCTCAACCAAAAATTTCCCTTTAGAATTATTAGGTATTTGTTTTATGAAGATAATAATATTTATAGTAGTTTAAAAAATCCTGAATTAAACTGACAACGTAAAAATAATAATAATGTTTAAGGCGCGATTACAAGAAAATGGCTCATTCTATATATCTTATATTTAAATACATTTTAACTGTTTACATTAAAAATGTATATTACACTTTACGTTAATTATTGCTGATTTTTGAGATATTAATAGCATGTTAATGTGTTGTGTAATACAGTGCTTATCTAAAGTCAGGACCTTCCTGCTGATTTTTAAATTGTTTGGTAATTTTCATGAAAATTTGAGGACTTTGGTAAAACAACATTAACCAAATTTTAGACAAGAAATGGCAGATATAAATGTAGAACTAACAGCTGGGCGTCATTTTAAAAAGAAAAATTAAATGAAAAGGGGTCCTGTGGCACATTATTTTAAAGCTCCTGACAAGTTCTTTATAACCCCAGAATATAAAGTGAATACCTTTACCTTCAAAAAATGGCGCTACTTTAAAAATTACCTGAATAGGTACCTAATTTCGATAGCAATATCTCCTAAATTAATAGAGGTAAATATACCTTATGGGTAGTTTCTTAAAGGTCTTTCCATCAAAATGAGGTATCCAGGTAATTTTTAAAGTACCGCCATTTTGTAGTGGGTAAAAGTATTGACTTTATATTCTGGAGTGATAAAGTACTTGTCAAGAGCTTTAAAATGATGTGCCACCAGACTCCTTTCCATTTATTTTTGTTTTCAAAATGACGTCCAGCTGTTAGCTTGAGATTTATATATATTAAATTTTTAATAAAAATACCAAACAACTTAAGAGACAGGAGGTGGTCTCAACTTTAGACAAGCAATATATATTCATTAACGGTAAAAATTAAATAATATTAAAATATAAAATATTATGTTGGTCCTGGTTGTTGGTTATTTTTAAATAATTTTGTTGGTGTAGGGTATAAATGGTATGGTAACAATTAATTTATTTCTTTTCTTGTAAAAACTTCTAATGGGTAGATCAGCTATTAAGATAAACTTAGATACATATTTACTTACTTAACCTGAAATCCAGCTATAATTGACATATTGCTGTTGTTTAGGTTAAGTAAGTTAACATGAGTCTAAACTAAAATAAATTGCTGACATACCTATAAGTAGTTCTTACAGTGGAAGGTAATTAGTAACATGTTACTATTTTATTCGTCAAAAAGTTAGAGCAAAAATATATTTTTTTGTTTACTTTTAACTATTTTGGGCCATATAAATAAAAAAAAGCAAATGCTTTTGCTTAAGGGTAAAGGGTATAGGTGATTTACTTTAAACGTATAAAAAAGTCGAGCATTTGCATAAGTAAGAGTACTTATAGAAGTCACGAAAAATGATGCTGCTCTTCAGTCGCATCATATTTCTATAAGTCAATATTCGCACTTGTAAGCAAATGCTCGAATATATTCATACATTTAAAGTAAATCACCAATACACTTTACTTATAAGCAAAAGCATTTGCTTCTTTTTATTCATATGGCCCAATATGAGTATATCAACATGTTGTTGATATCTCAAAAAAACCAGCAATAATTTGTATGTATATGGTGTATTTAACATCTTTAATGTTGAACTTAAACATTAAAAAAGCCTAACTTAAAAACAAAAGTTTTCTTTTTAAATAGTATATAAACTAATAATGTCAATAAAGCAAGTGTTTTTAAATAAACATATATATATTTTAAGCCCATTTTTATATCTTGTACAGAGAAAATATATTTCTTGTATAAATATAGTTGGGACACCCTGAATAAAATAATTTCATATAGAAATATAAAACTGTAGGAGTAATCATACTTCTAGTAAATCCAGAGATAAATTAAAGGTGGTAATGCTAAAATATGTCGATTGATGCCTAAAATAGAATGTAAAGCTTTTAAAGATTTGATAAAACACTACACAAAAAAATAAAGGTGGTTTAATAATATATCGCTTTAAAATAAAAGGCAATAAATTGGATCTGTATAGCATACCTTTTATAATACATTGTATAAGGCTATGAAAAATTCACCATTATTTCTAGTTTCTATAAATTGCTTTTCTTACGGTTTTACCTTTGTTTCAGTTCCTCCAGAGCCGCCTATTATTCTTGATAAATGGGGTCGTCATTTAAATGGCTCAGTGGGACCGCACGAAGTCGGAGACGATATCATATTAACTTGCAGGGCTGTAGGAGGTCATCCTCAACCAACTGTGCGTTGGTTAATAAATGGCGTAGTAGTGGACGATGAATATGAACACAACGCGGGAGATGTGATTGAAAATAGACTAACCTGGCCTTCGGTATCCAGAAAAGAATTGGATGCGATATTTACATGTCAAGCTCAAAACACAAAGCTTACCGAACCTAAAGAAGCTGTTGTCCTTTTGGATTTAATTTGTAAGTCTATTTTAAATACAGGGTGTTATTAAACGATACAAAACCACAAATTTCTAAGGCTAGAATATGAGTATTTACCCCAACTTACTTTAATCTAAAAGTGGATGCTTTCCGAGATACAGGGCGTTAAAAATATATTCTAGTTTCATTTTTTTATGAATAATTTTGTTAATAATGATGTATTGTCACAATCTTCGTTTTTAAAGATGTGAGATAAAAATCTGCTTTTAATTTAATTGTTAACTCTAAAGGGCGCCATCTGGAATATCTGTCATAAATTAAAAACGGAATAACTCTCCCTGTATGTTAATTTTAGATAAAAATTATTATTTCCTAATATACTTTATAAGTTGTTTTAATTATTTAGAATTAAAAAATCCTTGCCTGTATGGCCAATTATATATTATACGGGGTGTTTTAGAAGAGGATGCTAATCTTTTAGAGTGGGAATCCTTAGCTGATTTTAAGAAGAAAAGTTTAAATAAACCTGTATCCTAAATATCCTAACTTTTAAGATACATAGTGGAAAAAAGGCCCTTTTTATTTACCCCCCCGTGTCCAAAATATTAAGCCATTTCGGACATTTAAACTTTTCTTTTTTAATCACCTAATAATTCATACTCTAAAAAGTTAGAATCTTATTATAAAACGCCCTGTATAGCTTAAACCTGTTCATTTAGGAAGTGATTTTTGTCAAATCTAGATATCTCAAAAACAGCACCTTAAATCAACTTATTACGTATACCTTTTTAATTTAAAATGTGATAAAAAATGAGAATGCTTATAATAAAGTTACATACTACAGTGGCTCAAAAAAGGGATTTTGTTTTAAATTTGAGCAAGATACCCCAGGTGGCGCCATCTGGGGTGTACAGTAGCAGATTTAATTTTTTACTTTCCAAAAGCCGCTCTAACCCAATATTGTGATAATATAACTATTATTGACAAAAGTATTTATAAATTAAAGAAAAATCAAAACCAAAACAAATTTTTGACACCCTGTATTTTAGAGATATAACTTCAATTATCATAAACAAAAATTAAAGTGCCCTGTCTTGACACTAGGCCACGTGATCACAATAATCTTTATTCATTTTATTTTTTTTTAAATTTTAATCTACATTATACCCAAACAAATATCTTGTTTATTTTAAAATTTTTGGGTAAGAGGACTGTAAACCGTATTGTATGTAAAAATTTGAGCTGTATTTCACATGCTTGTGAGTCTGAAGAGAACATTTTTAAAAACAAAGCTTTTTGAGTAGTAAATTAAAATGCCGAGGTGCTACTAGACCACATTTTTATTTGAAATAGGCTCGATTGGTCCCCTTGGCACTAGTTCTCGCACAAAACAATTATGCTAAAATGTAGTTATAATAATTCCCTTTTACCCAAATTTAATCCATTTTCGCTGTTTTATTTTATTCAATAGATAAAGAAAAAGGGATTTTTAAAAACCCTATTATACGGTGTGTCCCGCTTTTTATGAATACACCCTGGTTTATTGGTTATCAATAATGCGATTTTCTTTAAATTTTGCTTGTGATTGTATGTAAGAGAAGATACGTATTTGGCATAGTAAAAACTTTTATTGACCATGTCTTGAAAAGTAGAAAACTATTAATTTTTTTTTAAAGGGTATAAGGGTTTATTTAATTTTTTTCTGTCAGATTTAGAATCGGTATCCCCAAAATCCTCTTAATTCATATTTTTAAAATGTCAAGCGCCAATTTTCTTTTTAATATTTTCCCCAAAAAAGCCTTTTTTACCTCCGCAAACACCACACGGCCTTGGTAAATAAAAAAATTTACTCTACCAAATATTTACTTCTTGACTTTAACATTGGCGTGCGGTGTTTGCTAATGTAGAAAAGATATTTTTGGAAAATATTATAAAAATAAATTGTCCCTTAACATATTTTTAAAATATAAATTAAGGGGTATTTAAAGCTTATTCTAAATTTGACCGAAAAAAAAATTTGAATAAGTGGTAATACCTTTTGCCTAAAAATCAAGTATTTTCACCACCTAAGACTGCACGCCAATGGTATATAAAAGTTTTTACTATGCCCAATACTTCATTTCTCCAACATACAATCACCACCAAAATTTGAAGAAACACGCATTATTTATAAATGAGATATCAGGGCGTATTCATGAAAACGGGACACACTGTAAATGATTGATTACCATAAAATGACAAATTTTTTCCTTTTGTTTATGATAATGATACGTATAATTACACAAATATGAAAGAAGTTATACATTTTTTAATAATATCTCCCAACTAGAAACTTTGCCATGAAACTACCTTGGTTATTTATTAAAGGGCGATTTACCAAAACTTTTTGGTTTTTATTTTAGTGAAACCACTTAGTGTCAATATTCTTAACACTGAAAGTCCCCTAGTGGCCGATAAAAGATATGAAGTATCCTGTGAATCAGCCGGATCTCGACCACCCGCCATTATTACCTGGTACAAGGGAAAACGACAGCTACGACGAACAAAGGTAAAATATTTATTAATTTTTTATTTTATTTTTAACATATCGGAAAAGTTTACTTTACCAAAACCGTCATGTATTGTATTAGAATAAAAATATTGGGGTAACTATTTCTAAAATCTATGTATTTAAACTTAAGATATGACAACATCCATAAATCACATGTAAGATAAAACGTAAATTCATAATATTGTTTGGTTATGTGTGGGTATAAGTTAGTTGTGGTCGTATGTGAGTTTACTTTTTACAATTAGAATTAAAATTATGGTTTTTAATAATTATACCTAATTATTTCTAAAACAAAAATAGTTTACTAACTTGTTTGATGCATCGCCAAATCGGACAATGTTTCCACGGATGCTACCTTGCAGTGCAAGAAAATAACAAGATGTAAGAAGCTTTACCCCTCTTTCATTTCTGTACAATGTTTTCTTTATTTTTTTTTTTTTTTTTGAAAAACTCTTTAACTAATTATAAATACTTTACTAAGGAGTCGTCCATAAATTACGTGAGGCGTTTTTCTTTTTGGACCGCCCCTCCTACCCTGGTGAGATTTGCTTAAACCCCCCTCCCCAATCCCCATCACACGTGAGATTTATGAGAATGTAAAAAGGCACCATTTCTCAAACCGTGATTGATCTTGTCGTCGAAATAATTTTGGAAAGAAAAAAGGCCCTCGACCCAAAAGTAACACTGCATCAGAAAATACATGTTTTCTGGGAGGACCTGCCCAAATCCAGTTAACTTTTTCCCCTTTCCCCACGGTGGGATTCAAGTCGACCCCCCCCTCCTAAATGACTCACGTAAATTATGGACGCCCCCTAACATTTTTTTTCTCTGTAGCAATAACTTTCTAAGTTTATGCGTATGGGTTAAAAATCACCCTAACTACAACTATAAAACAATTTTAATAGATCTATGAAGCAAAAAAATTTCATTCTGTCTTCTATTTTCTTAATTTGTTAAATCATACACAACGTTTGGGTTAGAGTGTATCTCTAACCGCTTAAGTGATAACTAATAATTAATAGTTTAAAAAAACTAAAAAAACACGCTTTTATATGCAACCGAACTAAAAATTAGAAAATAATTTTTCATTAAAAAAAATATTGTAACTTCATAGTAAAAAGCGTGGGGTGCTTAATATATTAAATGTTATAATTATTATATTTGCCAATATCTATGATGGAAAAGTTATGAAAAAATAGTAAAATGCACCCCACGCTTTTTACTATGAAGTTACAATATTTTTTTAATGAAAAATTATTTTCTAATTTTTAGTTCGGTTGCATATAAAAGCGTGTTTTTAGTTTTTTAAACTATTAATTATTTTTCATTTTTAGTTCGTTATATCAATTAATTTTTTAAAAATAAATGCTCCAGTTTATTCACTAAAAATTTTTTTCGCCATTTTGTCAAGAGTAGCAAAGTTTTTCAGATGGACTTTCTGAAAATAACCTAATATAAAATTTGAATAAAATCGATTCAGATCGAACTCTTGAAATAGCCGGTGGTTGGTACCACTGGGAGGTACAGGTGACAGATGACACTTGGTGGTGTCAACCAGTGGTTATAATAATAATATAATGGAATTTTTTTTCCTGGCGATCCAAAGCAGGATAACGGGATACTGTTTGCAGATTATTGCATTGTCATGGGTCCTTAATACGTGTGCAAAGTTTCAAAGAAATCGAATAGCTGGAAGTTGGTTAAAATTAGGCTCAAAGATTCCGTTACATAGATAGCCAGATGGATAGATAGTTACAACCCAAGTTAATAAATATAAAAGCGTGTTAAAAACTACTTTTTAAAGATACGACTTATACACGTCGTCCAATTTTAAAATTACAATAGGTAACTTTTTCCAGTGCGTTAAAAAGAGCGTTTCTGGTTAGACCGACAGGACAACATATTACGAGTGATGTGTGTGTACGTGGGTTTTATGGCAATACCAATGGTATATTCATTATTAAGTCAATTAACCAGTGTTTTTCTTTCTTTGTCAATAATTTATCCATTTATCGTAGTTTAATTATAAATGTAGTTTATTTATAAATTTAACTTAAGTTAAATACATAATTAAGTTTTAAAAAAGTAAAACGAAAAAAGAAAATATGGAAAAAAATATTTTATTATGATAATTTGATTTAAACGAAAGCCGTGTTATAAGAAGTTATAATTAAACTAAATATAACCGTTTATTTAAACGAATAACCTTAAATTTTTATGCTTATTTCGATGCCTAGTGCGAACCATCCCAAAAGTGCTAGAATAGTATATTACATTACAAGTGTGGAAAATGACTAATTTCACACGAGTGGGAATATTGTAGCACGAGGCGTTAGCCGAGTGCGACAAACCCACGAGTGTAAGAAAGTCATTTTCACACGAGTACTGTACACTATTTTTCCTACGACCACAAATTATTCACCAAAAAATAAATAAATTAAAGTTTGTCTGTTCAGAAAAAATAAAAAACAATTGAGAACTTTGCAACACTAGTGTGATATTTACTTTGCAACACTAGTGTGATATATACTTTTCCTCACTGCTATATTATACTGTTTTGACAATATTTTTACATCGAAAATCACCTACCTAGAAGCATTATATAACTTTTATCATTTTGGAATTTAAAAAGGCCCTCACTTAATAAAAATTGTATGGTTTTGTTAGGTAATAACGCTAATAGTTTAATACGGTTTTCTGCTATTATAAGTGTTTTTTAAAAATTATCGATTCTTACATATTTTAGACACTCTTCTAAATAAAACGTAAGTGGTGCATATCCAAAATATTCCGTTTTTAAAAAATATCAGTAAATAAACTTACGGGACCGGGGAATGAAAAGGGGTGCTGGGTGGGGTAAAATTGGTAAAACGAGTTAATGAAACTGAACATAGATGGTATTTATTTGGGTACACGCCAAAATAAAATTAAAAGTACTAAAAACCAAAAAAATTTTAAACAAGTAAACAGATAATTAAAAATCGACGTTTCGGTGGCAAATCTGCCACCGTTGTCAAGATAAATGGAATAAAACTAATAAAAATAAAAACTTACTATTATTTATGGTGAGTTTATAAAAAAATTAGCATTTATCATTTAACATTTTACATTTAACATTTAAGATTTAGCATTTAGTAATTTAGACACAGTGCATAAAAATATTAAAATTAGATGTTTGGTCATGCGCATTGTAATGATATTTGACTTTTGACAGAAGACAGCCGCTTGCTTTTCAGTAATAACATTGATCCCATCACAAAAACTTTATTAATTTCACAATTTGGCGAGTCCATCTTTAACTTAGCGCAGATCAAAACAATAATAAAACCATAATAAAACCAAAATATATCAAATTATGACATTACAGAAAACATTCCGACATTTGACAGGTTTTGACATGCGCAATCGAATTTTCATTTAGCATTTAATTTAAGAAGATAAAAGTTGGCCAAATGATAACTGTTAAATCTTAAATGTTAAATGAGTTTTATGAACGTCTACATGAATCACCATAAGCCGAACTTTTGTTAAATACTAAATGCTAAATGTTAAATGTTAAATTAAATGCTAAATTTTTTTATAAACTTACCATTAGGCTTTAAAATTCACAATTTTTCTGTTTTTTGGGATATTCTGAAAACTAGTTTTAAATAGTTTTCAGAATATCCCAAAAACAGAAAGATTGTGAATTTTAAAGCCTAATAATAGTAAGTTTTTATTTTTATTAGTTTTATTCCATTTATCTTGACAACGGTGGCAGATTTGCCACCGAAACGTCGATTTTTAATTATCTGTTTACTTGTTTAAAATTTTTTGGTTTTTAGTACTTTTAATTTTATTTTGGCGTGTACCCAAATAAATACCATCTACTAAATGAATCCGCCAAACTACAGAACATATCTTCGAAACTGAACATCACATATAAAATTAAGTAAAAATAACAGTTTTTCCTCATATTTTTAAGAAAAAATATAAAAAATATGAAAATTGTAAATGCATAACCTAAAGTTCTAAAGGTAAGGAAAAAACGACTACCAAACGTCAGTTACCATGCAAAAAATGGAAAGCATTTGGCAACGTCGAAAGGGTCTGATTCTATTTATGAATGGATAAAAGAAAGTGGATTCATAAAGTGTGTATTAGCCTTAGTCTCTGGCCTTAGGTTTAATTAGGGATTAAAAAAAAGATTTAACTAGTTGTTTGAGTACACGAAGAAAGAGAGGAAGGAATTTGATCTATAGGCTTTTTTTCTCTGGCGCTTTAGGTCGAACGGTCAAGCGGCAAGGCTGCCTCTATAAAGTACGTGCTCAAAGGTAGAAGGGAGATTTTTAATTTGATCTACTTACCTGACAACACTGTGCCAGTCAGTGAAAGTTGTTTTTGTGGTTATGTCTATTTTTGTTTATGTTCTTATTTTTTCGTAAATTTTAATAAATATAAAATAAGATGATTTTCGCTAATTTGGGTTCTACCGTTTAAGGTAAATGAAAAGTTTTTTTACTGTCACTACAATAAATATGTCACTTGCAAAACCAATAGCAGTTTTTAGAATGACATCATAATATGTATCACACCAGTGTTGTAAAGTACTTTGCAACACTAGTGCTGTAAAGTACTTTGCAACACTAGTGTGATATAACGCATTTTCTATGCATGAAATCAGTGTGCTATTTGCTATTTTCACAAGTGGTCGTAGGAAAAGTAATTTATATTGCACGTTTCTTGCATTCTGTGCTTCAAAAATTCTTTTAGCTAATTTTATAAAGTCCCAACTAAACTGTTGCAGTAGTTACCATATTATTGTTTTATTGTTTAACACAAATATAAAAAACTACGAATTTTGTTTATAAACGAGGTGTTACGGAACAGTATTAGTTTAATAAAAAGCCAACCAATTTTACCGATATGGTGAAGAAGTAATGTTTAAGTACTTAATATTATCCATTACTCTTAATGAGTTTAATTTTAAGAAAATTTAAAAAGCGAATACATTAGACTTTTTAAAATAACATTTTATTTTCTTGAAGACTTATGTAAAAATGTTGTGGTCGATTTTGATTCCTTAAAAAATTTTTCCATGAGGGACATTTTTTGTAAAAAAAAATAAAATTAAAGCAGGATCCGGTATAAATAAAAAAGTTTTGAACTTTTTTAAAGCTAAACCTTGCCAACTTACTTAGATACCAGTTTTAACATAAGTTCCTACTCATAAGCCATACCAACAAACTTTTAGCTTTATAGTAATTAAATAAATAATATTGAAATTATTATTAATAGAATTTAATACTTTTACAGCCATATTTGGGTATTTTATTCGGTAATGCGGGCTTTTATAATTTTTAATATATTGAATATTTTTGATTCATCTTTGCTTATAGTCTTTGCATTGTCAACAATTAATTTTTCTAGCCTTTAAGTCGATTTAATTGCTGTGGTGTACTCAGACTTGTGGTACACTTGGACCACTATTTTAAGCAGTACCTATAAACTTTAGGATTTAGTATTGTTAGGGTTAATAAAGTGTTAGGGGTGTGCGAATATCGTTCGAATCGAATTAAATATTAATATTCGGTTTGAAATTCAAACCGAATAATTCGAATTTCCAAATATTCGATATTCGACAAATAGTTCGAAAAATTTCGAATAATTCAAAACATTTGGAATAATTCGAAAATTTTTGACTAATTCGCGAATAATGCTAATTATTTACTAATTATCAAAATATAAATGGATTCCCTATTTTATCTAATTGAGATTTCATAACATTGGGCATCAAAATATTCTACTAACCCATATTAATCCTTTTTGATTAAAAATTAATTATCCGAAGAAGACAATTGCTCAATTTTAATATATATTTATCTCAGTCAGTTACAAAAAATCTAGATACTAATAATACTAATATAATAGCAAGAGATCATTATTCTTTTTAAATTATTTTTCCTTTTATAATTTATAATTTACCTAAAAAAATGAGAAACAGGTTTTTACACACACACACACACTGATTAAAAAAATTAAATTAAAAAATTAACTTGATTTAAGAGCCAAAATCTTGACTTAAGAACACCATACGGGAGAAAATATTTTTCTTAAATCAAAACAAAAGAATAAAATTTTTGATTTAAGAAAAATATTTGAAAACAAGAATAGTTTTTTAGCTTAGGAATTAGGAATTTCTTCTTTTGGCTTCAAAAAATTATTTGAATAATTGTTGTATTTATGTAATTAAATTTTATGGTTCAAATAAAATGTATATTATTTGTCAAATTTATATTTAAATATTAAACATAATACATTCTAAATTCAATATCCTCGAAAATTCGCGATTACTAAAATAATTCATAATGATAATTGAATTATTCAAATTTTTCCAATTATTCGGAAACTTTTAAAAATTTAAATTTACGAATTATTCAATTCGAGTTTCGAATGATATTCCATTCAATACGAGTAATTTGTAAGTTTGAATCATTCGCACCCCCTATAAAGTGTTGATGTCTTCAAACAATAATTTAAGAATAAAACCAGTTAAAGTCAAGTTTTGGAAATCTTAATTATTTATCGAATAAATTACGACTAGGAAGCAAGAATCACTTATCTAACCGGATAATAATTTTTTATCTCAAATATGATGTTTAAATAAAGTTATCGCCAACGTGTTTTCTAAAAAATCATGATCAAGGCTATCTTTAATTTTATAAAATAACAACAAAATTTTTGACACATTATAAATAGGGGCAACTTCTATTTTTAAAGTACTTGCTATTACCACTTACAAAAAACATGTGTTTTTAAATAATACAGAATGTGCTAAAAACCTGTAATTACTTTAAGGTTTAATTTTTTTCAAAAATTTATAGTTTTTTTTATAATTTTAGAAGAACAAAAAAAAATAAGTGAAATATTGGGAGTAAAAAATTGGCGATATATATTTATTTTTTTATTTAGTCACAACCTTGAAAACATTTCTTTAAGCAACTTTATGGCAATACTTTTTACGTCCATTTAATATAAAACCGTTTTTGCCCGGAAAACAGATGAGCAAAAGTCGCTTCTGAACTTGAACTGACTAATTATACCCCCAAATTAAATCAGTTTTCATATGAGGTAATTTGACAACCATGGTAGCACAAGTATCTTTAAACAAGTTATCGGTTTTAAATTGTTATGTTTATTCACTAATAAAATCTCCAAACCACCCTTATTATATCACAAAAAAAATTAATTGAAAAGTCAAAAGAGCCATTAAAAAAATTATAACAAATTTGTAAAACAAGGTCAAGTAGCACATAATTAATAAATCAACATGAAAATTTTCTGTGACCTAACCTATCAAACTAACTTAAATATTGATACATCGGATTATGGTCGTCGAATTGTTCACTTAAAAATACTCGGAAAAAAACATGTTTTTTAATTATTGCGGATATTTATTATCACTCATTGGATCTTGTAACCGAAAAACGTATTGGACTGGCATCAATTTTATGTCCCCATATACCGTATTCGCTTAACTTTTTGGGCGCATCATAACCTTTCGGCGGCGTTGCCACATGTCAGTCACATAGCATATTTTTCTCAATTATTTATTAGTTTCTTCTATCACAAGCTCTGAAGGTCGGATTTTAATTAGTCAAAATGTTTAGAATTGTTTTGTTTTCGTTCTTACAACTTTCATTGAAATATAAACATCAGTTTTCTTAAAGTAAAATAAAATTTGCGATTTCCTTTAAGGAATAATGTTAAAAGCAATTATTTTATAATATTTATAACTTTTTTCAATTCTCTGTAGACCATTAAAAATTAAACTGGTTGATATTCTTATTATAAAGTAGCAGTATGCTAAGTTCATGATTTTCTGATCATTTATTCTTACACCGGTAGTACTTCCTTACTAACAACCCGATAAAAATTTTAGGCTTATACAAAAAGTATACTTTAAGGAGCCTACCTGCACAATAATTAAAATTTTAGTTTTTGTACAAACTTGTATTCAGAATATCTATGATTTATGAAATATTAAACATTATTTTCTGAAAAAACTTAAATCATAAAATAATTTTTAGTATTATTGTAGCAAACGTAATTAATTTGGCAAAGAACTCTTAAACGAATCTTTAGTCTTAGTGAAAAGCAAATAAGAATTAAATTTAAATTTCTCACTATGTTGAATTTATTTTCCATTAAGGTGATTATTTTTAAAGAATATGATTCTTTTGTTGACTTAACGACCTAACTTTTTAAATTCAGGCAAATCTTCGTATTTAAAATAAGAAATAGCCGAGAAAAGAAAATGGGCAGCAGGCGGACTTTGCTTATGACAGCAACCACAAATTTATTACTTTTAAGCATTAAAATGAAATAAACAACCTTAAATAACAAAGAACAATGGCTTTTTTGCTGAAAATATTTAAGTCTTAATTTATGATCTAAAACGGGTAGTTTTTTTAATAAACGCTTGCAGTTAAATTGCATTTTTTGTTTATGTATTAAAGGTAAACAAAATTCACTTTTGGTAATTAAATTAAATAACAAATTTTTAAAAATTTAAAGATAATTTTTACAAACTGTCTTTGATTGATTTAATAAAGGAGCTGCAGTTATTTTACTAACAAAAAATGCTCAATGAGAAAAAAATATTCCATTAGGATTCGCATGGAGGAAAAAAATATAATTAAAATAAAAATTACATAAACTAGCACTTTGTTTATAACTTACGTATTTTAGTTATTTTAAAAAATCATAGTAAATGTTATACAGGGTGTTTCCTAACTACAGTACAAAGGAGGTGATTTCTTATGCCTTTTTATAAATAGAGTCCCTATGTACGTATTTCCGGACTTGATTCACTTAAAAAAAATAATATTTTTAAATATATTAAAAGCCCTTTAACCAATTTAAATGAAATTTAGCACATTTATTTATTGTAATGGGGCTCTTGTAAACCTTCCAAAACAAAGAGAAATACAAAGGAAATTCACGAGACTAAAAAGTTACTGTCTTATTTCTCTAATCGAAAAAAAAATATAAAAACTTTATGAAAAGACAGTGGCGTACTTTTTTTCCTCAATAATATTGGCTGTGGTGCCCACTGAAATGTCACTGAACCCAATAATCTAAATATGGGCAAAGCTTTACATGCGCGTTATGACCTTAAACAGGTGTAACAAATATCATCCAAATCGGTTAAGACGTTTTTAAGATATTTGAAAAATATCAACTTGTTTTAAAAACTTTAACGCCTTGTATATCAGATATAAAGCAAGTCCGGACATATGTTAATAAGACCTTTTTTTATAAAAGGACATTAGAAATCACCCCTTTAAGTTTCGTACCGTCAGAAAACACCCTGTATAATAAATAACAAAATATAAACCACATTGGTTTAGATATACAGGAAAAAGTTTATTTTATATGAAGGGTATAAATGCAAACCAGACATTTGACACATAAGTTGATTTAAATGAAATGCACAAAACCCGCAAAAATTGTAATTTTAATCCAGCGAACCTGCCGTTTTAACCAAAATATTAAACATTTTATTGGGAATTTCACTCACACACACGCTCCAATTAAAAACATTAAAATGATTTTAAAAAATATATTCAAAAATGATGGTTTGGCACCTGAGACACGGTAATTTTTTTTTACATAATAATCTGCGATTAGTTTCTTTAATTTTCATTATATTAATTGAATTATTTATAACTATACCAATAAGGACTTATTACATTAAAACAAAACTTAAATTATTGTGTTTTAATTTAAACAAAAATAATAATAAAAAAAAGCAATAAAATTACGATCTTATTGCAATGTCTTTAATGTGGGGTACAAAAACAATGTTAGAATATTTAAAATCTTTTAAAAAACGACTAAATTATTTATTTTTTTAGGAAGAAACAATGGAAAATGTAACGATAAGTGAACTAAGCTTTGTTCCTACTACTGAAGACGACGGGAAATCTATAACTTGCAGAGCAGAAAATCCTAACGTAACTGGTCTTTTTCTGGAGACTTCTTGGAAAATTGACGTAGTCTGTAAGTATATAAAATAAAAACATATATTCAGTCGTTATTTGTTATTTATAAAAACATCTTTTTGATGAGATATTTCTGTATTTTTTTAATGATAAGCACACTTAGAAAAAACAATTTTAAATAAACATAATAAATTCGTAACTTTAGGAAGAAAAAAATGCAAAGTAACATTCTAATCCTTTATCGATAAATTAAAGAATAAAAATGTAATTTTTAGATTTAAAAAATATATATATTTTTACGTACCGTAATACCCCAATAGATTAAAACAAAAAAAAATTAAACAGAAACCATTGTTTCGAAAAAAAACTGAAAAATTAAAATGTAGGTAGAAAAGTGTTTCCTCGTCTATAGAAAATTGCATTCCTTATATTTGGCATATTTTTAAAGTAGCTGTCACAAAAATTACTTTATCTTTGGTAACATTAAAACATAATACTTTAATAGACCAGAAGCTAAAACTAATTTTTTTCCCCGTTTTTTTCGGAACGATAGTACATAATAATTTTTTTTTACGGAACCAAAAATATTTCATAATACTAGGAGTTGTTCAAAAAAATATATATATATATATATTATTGTGGCATATCAATGAAGAGTTTAAACGTCAATGTAACAACCAGACGCCAGATTGGAAATTATTAAATGAAAATGTGAGGAAGGGGGTGGGGGTTGTGACATATCATTTTTAAGCTCTCGACAAAAATACAACATCCCTACAATGTAAAGTTAATACCTTTATAGTCCAGGCAATAAAGCAGTAAAAAGGCTAAAAGTTCGGAAGTTTTGAGGACAGGACGGATCGGAATGCAGTTTTTTTAATCGCTTCCAAAAATTATTTGAAAACTTTGTACCTAATTTTTACCTTCTACAAACAGGAAGTTGTATTGCTGCAGTCATAAAAATGTATTCAAGAAATGCTTTTTTACGCCTTTTGGAATATTTAACAACTTTTGAAATAAAAGTCAAAACTGGCCCATGTCCGGTACCCAATGGGGTTGGAGGTCGCTGATCACGATTATCATGTTTAAATTGACGCCGCGAATACCTCAGAACCGCCGACAATCGTCATCTCCGTGGGACTTATCAAAATGCGTGTGGGGAAGCGGAGAAATTTGCGTTTATGTCGAAATCAACAAACACCTGGTGCAGCAGAACCTAGCCCTGAACGTCCTAATCGTGGTTGTTCCTGACAAGATCGAAAAAATCGATCTGAAAATCGTTACGGGAGTTTTAGGGGGCGCTAAATTAAAATTTTACGTCGAAAATGATTCACCAAGTACCTCATGCACCGCAACCTGACCCTGAACGTCATCTTCGAGGATTTTACAGACACAATGAAAAGGAACTAACCAAAATCTATTCATTGTGTTTATACATAATTTAACTAAAATCAACAATTCTACACAGTTATACCACCCATAACAGTTTTCGGTGCTTTTTTTTCGAGTGTTTCTGGAAAAACCTTTGAGAAGACGTTTAGGGCCAGGTAGCGGTGCATCAGGTACTCGGTGGACAGGGGCGCAATTAGGGAGCGCCCCAAAAACCCAAATAACGATTGTCGATTTGTCTTTTTTGATTCTGTCAGAATAATCCACGGAGATGACGTTGATGTTCAGGGCTATGTTCCGGTGCATCAGGTGTTCGGGAAGTCACTTTTAACATAAAATTCGGATTCTCTACCCCACAAAGCGCCCCCATAAAGATTTTCGGCTTGTTTTTGGCGCTCTTGTCAAGAAAATTCTCAAAAATGATGCCGAGTTCACCTCAGGGTGCACCAGGTGTTCGTGGGGGTGCGCCGATGCCATATTTAAATTCAGCGACCCGAAAAATTCCCTACCGCTAAGTTTCTCTCCTTCCCCACATAAACTTTGGAAAGTCCAACAAAAATGACGTTCGTTGGCGTTCCTGAGCTCCAGGTGTTAGGAGGTACAATTTGAACCTCATAATCGCGATTAGCGACCTCAAAAACCTTCGTGTATCTGACTTGGGCCAGTTTTGACTCTTATTTACAAAGTTAATAAATTTACCAGGGGCGCCTCGAAAAAGTATATCTTAAATACAATTTTGGCTGCAGCAATGCAATCTCCAGTTTCTATAAGGAAAATGAAAAAAACCGCATTCCGATTTGTCCTGTCCTAAAAAATTCCGAAGTTTATTGGTTTATTGCCTCGACTATTACCTACTACAAAATATTGGTAGGTTCTTATTCACATAAATACCCTATTTCGATAAGGATATTTATTTATCTAATAAATAGTAAATCTTATATTTAAAAACAAATTAGCTACAAGAGTATTTGCAACATTTGATCTTTGGTCTGTTAATGTTGCATTTGCTACATTGCATAAATTCATAATGAAATAAATTCTATATCAAAACAAACAATAATTTAAAGTGTAAAAAACATGAAACTGTTAAAGTTACTTTTATTAACCCTTAAAAAAATGCGTTTTTAAGGGAGTATTTACTTTTACTATATTTTAATAAAAAAAAAAATTTATGTTACTAGTATACGAAATATTTATAAACAAACTTATTTTTATTATACCTTGTCATTTATTTTGTCATAGATTTGTTTAAAAGCTACTCATCCAAAATTAAGATTAATCTTTGGTCCGCAAAAACAGTGTTTACCACAAATTGTAACATCTTCGAAAATTCTCTAAGGTGCTACGATATTTCATTCAGCACGTACACGTTTATCTTTTATACAGTGTGTTTACGTTAGTTGGCGTCATTTAAAGTTTTATTATTAGTGTTACGAAAAAAGTTATTTTTTATTTTTTAAGTAATACTGCAAGAAATTCTTAAGTTTAAACTTAAAACTAATTTTTGTAACATGTTGTATTATTTAAAAATACTGCTATTTTTATTGGGCACAATAGCCTGGTTTTCCGGCTGTTCTAAATAAATTATCTTCACTTATAGAGAAAAGTTGGCAAAAATGCACTACTTTTAAATAACCCTTTGTAATATCTTTAATAATCAACGTTTATTCAAAATTGCGAAAACGACTCGAAGTAATTTATTTATTTATTTATTTATTAAACGGATACACCATTTTTACATTTGTTTCCTACAATAAACTCTAAAAGTATAACAATAATAAAAATTTGACATAAGTGCTTAATAACTAGCTTTAACATTCCAGAATCAGTCTTTTTAGTTTGTTTCTAAATGAGTTAAGAGACAGACCAAAGAAGTCCAGGTTGGGAAACCCATTTACAGTCTTAACAATTCTATTCAAGGGCATGTTCTGAGCATGTAGGGTGTTATAATGCTTAGTAGATAACAGTGGTGGCATTCTTAAACTTCTAGGGGTACATAAAAATCAATGTTACCCAATAATAATAATAAAACAGTTAATACACTTATGTGGTAAAAACAAAATATTCTTTAATTTTGTAAAACTGGAATTTTCGTCAAAAATGCGACTCTGTTTAACGTAGTCCTAGCAACGTTTAAAGATCTGGCCACAAGCAGCCTAAAGCCAATAAAACTTTTTTCTAAGAGACAAAAAAAATAAAAATCAATTAACATTTAAAACAGTTATGGGCCGTTGAATTTAGACAAAAAAATTGTAGTTAAGTTTCAGGTTTTTACCTTACACCATTTTTGTACTATAATATTTTAATACAAAAATATTACGGATTTACATATTATGTGTAAATTTTTATTCCCATATTGATTTATTTTAATAAAACTCATTTTACAACCCTTAAAAAGGTTAAATTTTTCAACATGCCACTAAGTATATATTATTTATTAGAGGTGAAGTATGTAATATTACGTCTAATACAACAGTAGATTACAAGACATGTTTAAGTTTCCTTAATTTATCACTACCGTTAAAATAGGATTAAACCACTAAGGGGTTAAATCTTATATAAATATTTAGTTACTTTAACTCCTATAAAAGCATAAAAATATTTTGCAATAAAATTCAGCGACCTTAAAAACAAAAAGCATCCCACGACAATAAAACCTATATCTATATATCTAGAAAAGTCTGTTACACCCGAGAAATTTCATATTTTGTAAAATTTAACAACTTTGTAAATTTTGACATATAAATTGTATTTAGCAACCTCAAAAACCTATACAAGCATGTATAAATAACATTGACAAATTATTTTTAATAAAAAAAAAAATTAAAGCCCTAACTCCGACCGCCATGTTAAACATTTCAATTTGCCCAAAGGTGCCAGAGTGGCATCAATTGGATTTTTAAATTAGGCACGCTATTTAAAATAATACTGCAAAAACCTTAAAAGCATATACTAATAAAATCAAAATGAATGAATTACTTATGTGTATCTAGTAAAATTTAACCCCTAGGTAAAATTTTACTTTATAGTAGTATTCAGTAACCTTAAAAACCATGTTTAACATAGCCGTTTTGCTTTAAATAAAAACAGCATTGAAGCAAGAAACTACTACAATCAAACAATTTCTGAAGCCAAAGACTCCTTCGACAATCGTATTAAAAACAAAGTTCTTTCTTGCTCAAATGGCAGCAAATCTTTCTGGTCCTTTGCGAAAAACATAAGTAGGAATTTTTGTACCAGTTCTTTTCCGCCACTAGCTTTGGAAGATGAAATTGTTTCTACCGCTAAAGGAAAAGCAGAATTGTTTGCTAAACAATTTGCTGCCAATTCAACCCTTGACCCTCCCGTAAATCATCCAATTCCAGCGGTTACCCCAGTTCCTCATAAAATGCCCGATATTATTTTTAAGGTAAAACACATTAAGCGTATCCTTTCTTCCCTTAACACCAAGAAATCGTCTGGGCTAGATGGCATACCAGCAATCGTTTTAAAAAAATGTGCTCCAGAACTGGCACCAATCTTAACTCGGCTCTTTCGAATTTCTTACAACACAGGTATCTTTCCGGAAAGCTGGAAAGCTGCACGTGTTCAACCTATTCCCAAGAAAGGATCTAAATCTCTTCCATCTAACTATAGACCAATTTCAATTCTCTCAGTTCTTTCTAAAGTAATGGAAAAACTAATTAATTCACAAATTCTTAAGTACTTAGACAAACACAAAATTTTGCATGACAGGCAGTATGGATTTCGCCACAAAAGATCTACAGCAGATCTTCTTTCCTTCGTATCACACTGCTGGAATAAGTCTCTTGAGTTTCTAGGTGAGTCCCAGATCGTTGCTCTTGATATATCCAAAGCTTTTGACCAGGTCTGGCATGCCGCACTTCTTAATAAACTTCCCTCCTATGGTCTTTCAACTAAACTCTGTACTTGGCTCTCTAGTTATCTATCTGATCGTCGTATATCAGTTATTGTGGACGGCCATTCTTCAAGCTTTCACCAAGTAAATGCTGGAGTCCCTCAGGGCTCAGTTCTGGCACCAACATTGTTTCTTCTTCACATCAACGACCTTCTCTCGTCCACAACTAATTCCATTCATAGTTTCGCCGACAAAAGTACCCTTCACTCCAGTTTTCAGGTTCCTAAACCCATTACTAAACCTGACTTGGAAAACAAACGCAGAGCGATGCAGATATCTCTTTCGCAGGATCTTAATCTAATATTGGATTGGGGCGCTAAAAATCTCGTCCATTTTAATGCATCCAAAACACAATCATGTTCCTTGTCGCGAAAAAAGTCATCAAATACTCATCCTCTACTTATGAGCGGCCAAGTTTTACAGAGCAAAGACACCTTTTACCTTGTGGGCGTCACATTTGAAAGTTACCTTAACTGGCATAAACACATTGTATCTATAGCCACGGCAGCTTTAAAAAGCTTGGATTTCTCTTTCGAGCCAAAAGTATTTTTCCCCTTCTAATTTATACACTTTATATGTGTCCCAAATCCGACCTCCCTTGGAATATTGTTCTCATATCTGGGGCATGGCGTCCCCCACAACCCTAAGCATTCTTGATTCTATTCAAAGAAGAGCTATTCGTCTCATTAATGACTCTTCACTTACAGATAGGCTTCCCTCTCTTGCACATCGTCGGGCTGTGGGGATTTATCGCTTTTTATAGGTACTTCCATGGGTTCTGCTCTGAGGAATTGTCCAGTATAGTTCCTCCACTTGCGGTTCCCAACAGAGAAACCCGTGGTTCCGCGCGTATGCATCCCTATACGGTCCAACTGGACAGGCCCCGAACTTCCAACTTTGTTCGTTCTTTTGTCCCTAGAGTTTCTAGGTTGTGGAACCTGCTGCCCGCGGAGGTCTTTCCTGCCCCCCAAATCTTCAAGTATTTAAGTCCCGTGTCAACAAACTCCCTCTTACATCGCTTAAGACACCCACGGTACGTTAGTATTTAGGCTTTTAGCCTTCGTGGTTTGTCCAAAGATAAAAAAAAAAAAAAAAAAAAATAAAAACAATTATAATACGTCTTACCCCGGACGCCATCTTAAATATTTCAAATAACACAAGGGCGCCAGGGTGGCATTAATCGGATTCTTTAATTGGACACTTTATATAACCCAAAACCGCAAAAAAAACTTTCTATACCCATATCCAGGTTTGGCCACAAGACTGTTAACTCCATCCGCGGACACTCTGTATAAACTAAAAACGAAAGGAAATTTTAGTGGCAGTATACCTTTATAAAATATTGAAAGGTCTTGTCGATAGTGCCGATTTATTAGCCAACAATAACGACTTTTTCGTAAGAACCATCACCGCACTAATTATGGTAGAACCAGTTTTAGTGACCGCTTGGTTAAAAATTTTAATGTTAATTTTAATGTTTTTGTATTTGGTCTTGATAGTTTTAAAAAACGTATAAATCTTTTGCACCAAATCGTACTGCTTTATTTAGGTTTTTTTTATTATTCTGATTGTTATTTTATGTGGCCTTTATATATATATATATATATATATATATATATATATATATATATATATATATATATATATATATATATATATGAATACTACTGTTATCTACTGTAGTTTATACTATTAAGCACTATTTGGAATTTTTACTTTGTAATGCGTAATTTGAATAAATAAATAAATAAATAAAAAGAGTACTAATATGCGTATTTTCTCTAATATTTTAGGTTTTTATAAAGTTCTAAATATGTAAAACCGGTAAAAAAATTAAAAAATAATAAATTTATACTTCCCTTGGATATAAACTTATTCTATACCTCATTAAATTTCTTTTCATTGTAATATAATTGGCTCCTATTACAAAAAGCTTGCTACTAAATTGATATTTTTGTAAAAGAAATTTATAAAAGTGGGTAATTGTACACACAAAACTTCAAGCCCTAATGTTTTTGATTATTTAGGAAAATGTAATTTGCAATATTATCCAAAACATGAAGATAAGCAGAACGGTCGTTAGTTAAAAAACACAAATAACCTGCGAGGAGAAAATACTAATAACGATATTATAAAAGCCGTGTTTATGAGTTCTTTTTACCCAATTAAAAAACAGTTTTAAAAATGATCTTTGGTTAAATACTGGGGTAAAAAATAAAACCAATAAAAATAAACAAAATGTGTTACAATATACACAAAACAATGATCCACGGACAGTGAGCAAAAAAATATTTTAGGGACGTATTATTAAAAGACCTGTGTTTTCTATTGTTTCAAACACTTCGTAAAAAGCAACTCTGGTCCTTTTATTTCTTTGTATTAACAATCAAACGTAATTATGTCAAAGTCTTGAAAGCACAACGGTTGACACTATACTAACTAACGGAGGTTCTTCGTCGCCCTTTTATAGTATTGAGGAAGGAGGAGTCAAAAATCGGCTTAACAAAAATCTAAAAATTTGGGGTTTGGCAATTTTCTAATATAATAAACGGTCTTTAAGAAAATCGCCTTTAAATAAAAGGAAAGCAATTGCGTATAACTTGCAATCAAAGAAAAAATTAAGGTTCCGTTGTTATTTTTTGTATTTAATAATAACATTGTGTTTGTAGTCCGGGAGGTAGCAACGTCGCAAAATCAAGAATTTTAGCTTGGCTGATTTTTGATATGTTGTTCTCCCTCCTTTTTTGGGTAGATCCCCGGCTGTCTGGCTGGCAGGAGCGGTTGCGTTGGCGCCCAGCTGTGATCTGGACATTTAGAGCTGTCACTGATATGTCACAAAAGCAAACCTTGGTATTATATTTTCGTTGCAACTTTCATCAAAATATACCAAATGGTTCAGAAGTTAAAAGAAGGACGACTGTATAATTAACAATAATAAAAGTGTGTGACAATAAAAACAAAATACATTTTTCCAACCTATTTAAGGACAAGAAATTGAAAATTAGGTTTCTAAAAAGTTTACGAAACCTTGAATTGTTACTTGTACAGGTAGGATGCGAACTAATATATGAAATCACTACCGCCAGCCAAACAGCCCAGGGTCTGTCAAAAGAGGAAGAAGAACAACATATCAATAAATCAGCTTACCTAAATTTTTCTTTCGAAAACGTTGCTACCTCCTATACCATTGATATTGCTGAAGAACGTGCAAATTACAAAACTTACAATTACTTTAGCCTAGGGAGCAGGGTTATTCTGGGTAATTAAATTTCTTTATTTTTTATTACACAGCTGGCTACTTATAGTTACAGTGTAAGTACTTCAATTTTAAAAACTAAGGATTTTAATTTTAACGACTTTAGAAAAAAGCCTGCTACCAAATTATACCTTTTTGTAAAAGTTAGTGCAAAAAGTAATTGCATATACAAAGCTTGAAGCGTTAAATGTTTAAAATTTATTTACGAGAGAAATTTTATTTGCAATATTCTTTAAAAATGTAAATATATATATATAGCGGCGGTAAATTGAAAAATATATCATATTACGTTCTTGCAGAAAACGCCAGTAAAAGAAATTTACAAGAGTGCACAAAAATAAAAATTAAAAACAATTTTGTTTTTTGACACTTATTAGGCTTAAAAAAGTGTACATCAGAATAAAAATGAAAAGGATATACAGATTGACTAAGGATTTTTAGGGATAGAATTTCTGTGTTATAAAAAAAAGATACTTATTTGAAATACGAAAAAATGAATGAGCATAAAAAGTGTTGCCACCTTGCTATCTGCATGTCAAAAGGTACACTTTGAATTTAATTGGTTAGGAGGGGTAAGTCAGAGCGCCACTGGTTTAAAGGGGTGAAGCAGTTCGCCCGCACTGAATCGTCTTGGCTTCGTCGGATGGTTTAAAAGGAGTGCGGCAATTATTAAAGCCTCTAGAGACACAAGGAATCTATCCTAGGTGTCCCTTGACGATTTTCTTGAAACTGCAATATGTAGTAGTACATTAAAAAAAAAAAAGAGACACGGATCTTTTTATCGGCCATTTAGTAGTTTTTGTGGTTAAAATGCAAAAACTGGAATTCACTTTCAAATTGTTTTTCTTTTTTAAAGATGTTGACAACAAATTAAGATAATTTTACGAAATCAAAACCATGATTTTTAATATTGAAAACTCTAGCAGCCCGTGATCATTTTTCTTAAGATTGAGCGTAAAATATTTCATAAAATTATTTCACTCCTTAAAAGTGATTAATGGCCGATAAAAAATTCGTGTCTCTTATTCTTTAATGTACTACAACATATATTGCAGTTCCATTAAGGAAGGACACCTGGAATTCCTTGTTAGAGTTAGTTATACATTTTTTCTCCTAATTTTTTTCCTTTTCATAGTTTTTCATAATAAAACCTGCCTTTTTTACTATACACACAAAGTGAAAAAAATACCTTTTTATTTTCTTAATTATATCAAAAAATTGTTGAAAATGATGAAAAAAATCCTACGAAAGCCTTAATGTTAATGTTAAGGGCAGGGGCGTAGCTATCGCCGTATTAGCCCTATCAGTATTATAAGGCCCCTATACTTGTGTAAGCAAAAAAATTAGGTGCTAGAAACAGTCAGCTAAATTAGGACGAGAAACCCATTTTTTACCTTTCAAAATGTTTAATAGGAACACAACAAGTAATACTGCCTTTTCTTTTATTTTTTTGCTCTTCAATTTTTTTGGGCTCCATAACTCATTATAAAACAAGGCCCTCTAAAGCACGCTACGCCACTGGTTAAGAGGTATTGCATAATACATTTCAATTTTATAATTCTTTAACGATGTATCAGAGAGGCTAGACCAAATCATTTTCTTGTATAAAATTGAAAGCTCTACAAAAAGCACTCTTATAATTTTTCGATAAACGGACGCGTTTTTTTCAATTTTTTGACGAAACTATAAAGTTTATTAAAAATATCATACATTTTTTGTGTCACAGATTCTTCAATTTAAAAGTCAAAAATTATGAATACAGAAAATCTGAAAAATTTAATAAAATTTTTTGATAGATCGGAAAAAAATATTATAAATTATATTTTAAAGTTAAATAACTTTGAAGAGCATCAGTTTATCAAAAAGAATAAAAAAGCTTTTTTGTAGGGCGTTTAATTTAATACAAGAGAATGATTTAGTCTAGCTTTTTTGATGAAGCAATATAATTTCGGAAGAAAATGTGTATTAACTCTGTAAGTTATTTATAGCTGAACGTGAGAATTTTAAGTACTTCGAAGAAAGGACGACTGAATTAAGCGTATTGAAAGAATATACAAAAGAAATAAAAAAATATAACCACCAAGAAAAAATAAGATTTGATGATACACCCGATAAAATATTTTAATAACTGCAAATAGTTTCTTTAGGGTTAACACGTACACGTACATACACCTCATAAAATTAAGGAAATGTTTATTTCTTACTAAAATAAGTGAGTTGATACCACCAGCTCTAAAGAAAGAAGCCAGTTTTTAGAAAAAATGTATCCTAATGATTTAGAAGTAGACCTAGTTCAGGAATCGGTATGTGTTTAAAGCTTCATTTCGTCTGAAAGAATTTCAATGAAACCAGTTTCTGGCTCATTTAAAGCCTGACTCTATTCCGGCGAGAACAAACTCTAAAAAACATTTATCCAGACTTGGATATAGTAGGTATTTTGTATGGCTAGTTAGGAACTGTTAAGGTTAAATAAGCTTCTTTATTTAAAGAGAGTAAAATTAAACTCTTTAGCTCTCTTGTGCAGTCAAAGCTAATAAACAAACCTACTTACGCGACATAACAAATAATTTTGCGAATTCAACGTCTTGTAAATAAGTACTTAATGTTTTTATACTTTTCCTTGTATCGTGATAAAATAACAAATATTTTATTTATAAGGATATTTATTCTGCAATAATACATATTTATCAGCGTTCGCCAAATGTACATGCTTTGTGTAAGCTGTATTCATATTATGTAAATAATAAATATACATATTTAAGACATACCATACAGTAATTGAAAGGAAGTGCATAATTATTATTAAAAAAAAAAATTGATAGTAGTTTCTTTTTTCGAGACAACCTGTATACAGGGTGATTCGTAACTTAAACGCCATAAACTTAAAAAATAATTGCTAAGAACAAACAATAACTAATAATCAAAACAAATTTTGATTAGGGAGAAAATAAATTATTTTAAATGAAAAAAAGATGAGTTTCAAAGGAAAATAATGATCTATAATGAAAAACAGGGTACTAACCAACTTTTTGTATCACAAAAACTTTGGGTAATAATTATGAGCTATAATTAACCCACATACACATACAAGTAGTAGAGTACCAACAGACATACCAAAATTGAACATAATTTGTTTATAACTTTAGTTTGTGGAAAGGACAGAAAATTGATTATTTCCAAAAAAAAAAGTCACAATCTCTTTTTCTTTATACGTTAAGATTTGTGCTTTGAATTTACGTTATTTTTTTATTTGAAATATTTGATTTATCTTACTAACAATAAGTCAGAATTGTTTGCTTACTTATTTTCTAAAACTTAGCAATAACTTCACAAGTTTATGCGTAAGAATCACCCTGTATATTACTTTGGCATAAAAAAACCAGCAGTAATATGTAAAAATTGACGTTTCAAGCGTTTTTTTTTAAATAAACCCCTCCTAATTACTTGTTACAACAAATACAAATTAAAGAAGAAACAATAGTAATTTGCTTAATTACTGTATATTTTAGGTATACAATATGGTACATAAGCCATAGTTAGAACTTGATACAGAATTAGAAAATTAAGTTGATGGTATTTGCTTATTTTTGAATCACTCATTATACATAAATTTTAAATAAATATTGACGTATCTGTGCATCTTTCTAAAAAATAACTTTCAAATTTTAGGAAATTTGTTTTAACTTTAATAAAGAATTTAAAACTGGAATAGGAAATAGGTATAAAAAAGATTTTTAATTAAAAAAAAAAAAGATAAATATGTTGAATGTTATTAATTTTTATATCACCCCTTATATATAAATTTACTATTAAAAAGAAACCGCACCAAAAAATAAAGATTGACGTGTTCTCCGGTTTTTTCAAAAAAAAAAACAAAGCACTGAATTTTAAATAAATTTATTTCAACCCAGGCAACCTCACTGTATAAATGTTTTGAAATAGACAAACCTTTTTAAAATTGAGTCTTTTTGTAAAATTAAATTTAAAATAAAACTAAATTGCACATACAATACTTGAAGCTTTAAATGTTTCTGATTATTTAGGAGAATACTTTAATTTGCAATATTCTCTGAAAAATGAGAAGAAACAGAACGGCCGTAAATTAAGAAACACATTATATCAAGTGCAAGCAGAAAAAGCAAGTAACGGTAATTAAAAAACTGTTTTTGTAAAACAATTTATTTCAAGTAATTAAAAACTGTGTTGTTTAGAGCCACTAATGAATCGTTATGTAAAAAGGTTTTTCTGAAAAATCGCCCAACTGGGAATTAAAAGCTTTATATAAGATTATGAAGCAACGAGTTTTTGAAACAATTACTTTATAGATTTATTTTATCTTTATCTCATTTAACAAAAATAGTATACAAAAATATTAGGTGAATTATTTTAGACTTTAAATTTTAACCACAATTTAGTTAGAGAGAGAACTATTTTGGCAACACCAATCACATTTCGGTATTTCGTTGTTTCTATGGTAACAAACCTATGTTTAGTGTTAACCAAATATTGTGAAACTGGCCGTAAGTCGGTTAGGGCAATACCGAAAATTGCCATATCGCCATGCAAATTACTTCAAAATCGCATAAATATTTTTTAAAAAATTTAAAAAGATCCGAAAAAATTTCTTTAAAATTAATTTAAAAAATATATATTAAAAAAATGTTTTCTAGAATGCGGTGAGAAAAGCATTATACTTTAAAATAAGTTAAAAATGGCCGTCTAAATTACAGGAAGATTGACATCTTAGATGTTTGAATATAAAATGATAAACGTTAAATTTCTCTTCTTGTTAGACATATTTACGGATTTTTACAAAATACATACACAAAAACCTATTTTTTATAACTTGTTTCTTTATTTTTTTAACATACAGTGAATCTGTTGGCGTCACGTGAAAAAAGATTTTTATCATTTATAAAAAAATATAAAAAAATTAAAAAAGGTTTTGCATGGTCCAAAACCTAAAACGCAACCATCAGATATTAAGAGAAAAGTACCTGCATTTTAATAATATCGAAAATTGTTATAAATAAAAGATGTTTTGGAATAAATAATTACTTCTAAATATGCAATTTTGTTTAATTACAAACAAAAAATATGCGATAATTCAGAAAATATAAGTTTGTAGATTAAAGCATTGTGTTTTCTTGTTTTAGTAACTGTTAGTTTAAAAACTTTCATAAAAATTATTATGTATTGCACTAATTTAGAAACTTAAATTTTTACCATTAGCGCAAGAAAAAAATTTTTTTTTGCAAAATAATAAACATATTTTAAACTTATTTTTAATTCTTAACATCTTTTTTTTAAACAATTTTAATCAAAAATTTAAGTTTTGGCGAAACCTCGTAAATGACTGACACAATTTGAAATCTGATGGTTGCATTTTAGGTTTTGGATGAGGCAAAACTTTTTATAAGGATTGTTTATTTCGTTAAATTAATAACAAAAAAGTTTGCCATATGACGCCAGCTTACGTTCACATAATGTATGAGTTACACTAGCTTTAGTAAAAATGTTGCTATATATTTTTTAGATTTTAGATTTATTTTTATATTAAAAGTTTTTTTGAGTTTATTTTATTCTTTTACATTTTTAAGGATTTCGTTTAGTCGTTGTTTAAATTCATACTTTTTAAAACTATTAAATTTTATTTTTATTATTACTTATATACATCGTCGGGGACAGGGCTACCATAGGTAAAGATTGTGTGTCTACGTCTGATCGAATTTTACTTAGGAAGGTTAAAATATTTTAATATCGATATTTTAAGGGCAAATTGCTAAATTTTTACTAATTAGTAAGAGTAAAAATTAATATTTTCTTTGTTTTTTTACCATAGATTGTCTGTTTTGGCTGCCTATCAAGATCTTACGTAGAATGCACGCGAAATTAAAAAGTAGCTACATTTGTCAGAAACGCGGAATTATCCAATGCTATCCCCGACGATATGTCGTAACTGAAAGGATAAAAATGCGTAGAAATGGTTTGATACTCAGTACCTTTATTCAAAAATACTTTTTCTGAATTTGGGAATGTATTTGTTCTAATATCTTTGTTTACCAAATAATTTATCACAGGTAGATGAAAAAATGTCTGGATAAATGGATAAAAAGAATACACAAACAATTTTACTTGATAATTTACTTACAACGTGCACACTAAGCCGAATAATACGCAATAACTGCAGCAAACAAGATATGTAAGTGTTTAAACAGTGTTGTGCTGAAATGATGACTTTAAGTCCGAATAAGCATTAAACAAGAGGATTTTTATTTTTTAAAATGTATATATGCACAAAAATAACAATTTTAAACTAAAATGTAGTTTAGTGCAAAATCATAACAAAGTTTAAAGTAGTGTATAGTTTACATAGACAAGGGTATATAATTTTGAAACGAAAAAAATTATAGTAGAATGAGACCCACTGTAAAAGGTAGAAAAAAACAATAAATTTAGAGAAAAATAATTTTTATTCGATCTGAGTTAGGAAATGGGGAAGGAGGGCGAATTAAAATGTAAAAAACGTTTGGATTTTAGGTCAAACTACAAGTCTTATGGTAAAAGGTTAAATAGTAAAGTTTAAGGTAATAAAAAGAACTCGAACTTTTGTATTTACACATTTTTTACATAACCTTAAAATTTATGTAAAAATAAAAAAAAAAACATGTTTTTGGTTTTTTATTTTTATCTTTAGAAAAACTTTAATTTTTTACGAAATTTGAAAAAAAACGTACCTTTATTTGGCCCAAATATACTGTAATTTTTTGGTTTTAAAATATTTATTTTTATAAAAATTTTTGACCTAATATTAAAAAAGTACCCTCATTTTCAATTGAAAATTCACATGTCAAAATATCAACATTTTAAACAAAATCGGTAAGCTTTTGTTCGTTAAAATGTCTTATTTTCAATGGTGTACATACAATACCACGGTAAGCTTCCTCAGAAAATGAATTTTCATAGGACTAGTTATTTTGCCGGAAATCGACAAAAACCGTTTTTATACTTTACATGTTTTTATAGGTTTTTACAGGTTTTATCCTTTTATTATTTATTTTTGTTTCAAAAATTATCAACCGTAGTTTAATAATGATTTTAAAAAATTGGATCCGGATTTTTGCGTTTTCTGAGAATATTTACCATTGTAATGCATAGATTTTTACACCATTAGAAAGTAGAGATTTTAAGGAACAAAACAACATTCGAATTTTTGGAAAATGCCGATATTTTGACACGTAAATTCTCCATTAAAAATATACACTTATGTTTGTAAAATTAAGTCAAAAAAAGTTTTAAAATAAATATTTAAGAACCAAAAAATTACAGTATATTTAGGAAAAACAAAGGTACGTTCTTACCAAATTTCGTAAAAAATAATTGTTAGGTTATATGTAAAAAAGCTAAATACAAAATTTTTTACATTTTAACCCCTTCCCCCTCCTCCCTCTCGACCTCAGATCGCCTGGAATTCATTTTTCATATAAATTTTGGCATGTTCTCAAACTTTTTAGTGGGTTTCATTCTTCTATAATTTTATTTCACTTTTTACTTCTTTTAATGACTTTGGCGCCGGTCTAACAAGACTGTAGTGCGGACGGGTTACCAAAATGTGTGTATTCCTTTTACCTTGTTAAACCGTTCTCTGAACTGTCATTAGTATCAGGAACGGTTCTACAACATGAAAAAATGACAAAAAAATTGTAAAAGAAACACTTATGGTGTCATTCCAGGCGGTTCTGGAGCATAAAGGGAATACAGCAAATGACGATTTAACCTCTAAAATACTGAATACGAAGTTATGGGCGCTACCTAGTTTATACAGTGTTCTTTACTTATGCTGCTAATAATCGCATCGCTCTTGTAAACATTACATGCATGGTTACAAATAAAAGTTTTTTAAGATTTAAAAACGTAACATTAATTATAATTTCGTAATACTTATTATTAAAAATACATGTAAATAAAAATGATTTAAATTTAGTAACAGTTAAATATTTTGTTTAATCTACATTAAATAAATAATAAATTATTAATAAAAATCCTATATCATTAGTTTTACAATAAAAACAATATAACAATTAAGGATAATTAGGTTTACTATCTTAAAATACTTGTGGCATGAGCGACAAAAGGTACATTCTGCATATATTAAAATTAATTAAAAAAGAGCATTGAAAGATTATATCTAATGAATTTTCCGAGTTGACAACGCACTTAGCTCCTCCCGTTCCATGGCATTGTTTACGAAATCAGGAAACAAAATACACGAAGGGGGAGTACTGCCTATTAATGATTTGTGTGCCTTGCTGTATTTGAGGCCAGTGTTTTTGCTCGAAACTTTACAAAGATCCATTGTCTTTATCTTGAGATAAGCCATTATTTTTTGGCTTAAGTAATTACGAGGATAATTACTGGATCAGCTTAATAACCTAACACATAGGCATTGAGAGAAAAAGAGACAGGCTAACGTGAATACCGACATGTAAACATTTCGTGTTGGATGATTCATTGTACATCCTTTGTTGTTGCTTTACTGGCCGATATACGATTGCTTATACCGTATAATGTAAAACCAATTCATACGTAAAATCCCTTTTATCACTGCTCTGTAATAAAATTGTTTAACTTTAAGTTCGGTTATACTGATTTTTCTCTACAAAAACATTTTTTTCGTCACGTGTTGTTTATTAAGACATACAATGTCAAGTCAATCCTTGAGTATCTAGATGACAATGAATTTAACAGCTTTTAAAATTTAGGTAGGAATTCAACCACATAACAATTTTACTACAAGTTTGTTAAAACAACATTGTAAAAGCCACTGAAGGGACCGCACGCACCTTTGTGTAAAAAACACGGGTTTAACAATAAATTTGGTTTTGACCAAAAACTAATTTGCAGCGTTTTATAAAACTGATTTAGGCACTGCTAAGCTATGTTCGATTTAAAGCTGCTTTTAAAATGTCGTGCAAATCCTTTACTATTTTAGTAGTCTAAAAACAAACCATATTTGCTTTAATTACACAAATAAAGCCAGGGGTGTGCAAGTGCACCTCCTTGCAACCCCCTTCCGACATCCATGTCTTTAATGCTTATTTAATAAATAGGTGACTTTAATTTTTAGTTATAGTTTTATATTTTAATTCGATCTGTTGTATTTTATCAATAAACAAAAAAATTGCTGCTATTTTAACTTGCTAGCAACAAAACTTAATCATCCACTTTAGTGCAAAAATGATACGCTGTCACAACACAGCAGTATTAAATATTTTACGCTGCAATCCATTTTTATAAAACCAGGTTTAAATTTTAATCTCGCTTATAAATGCTTGGCTAATTTGTAAACGGGTGTAGGTGGCCATGAGTGCTCAAAAAATTGAAATTTATTTATTTATAATTTGTAAAGAAATTTTGTTCTTTATAAATATAAAAAAAAGTATGTAATGCATTAGGAAACCATCGTTAATGGTACAAAAAGAGTTTATCACAAGTAAATAGTAGGCTATTGATTATGTACAAAAAAGAGGCTAAAAACTAAGCACTTTTTGAGATAGCAGTTAACAGAAAAGTTGTAGAAAATTAAATTCTTTATCGAATAACTCTTACAGAATAAAAAGAAAAAAGTTATTTTTGACAAACATATGCTCAAAAAGAAAGCAAAAAAACACGTTTTAATTTTTTTTTTTGTATTTTGCCCTACAACTTTCTTTAATAAGGGTTTAGGTATAGGCATTATGTTATAGAAAAAAAACCCGTCCTTTCTTTACAAAATGACGCTAAGTACAAGTCTTCAGAGTTCATAGTGTTCGCAGTTTTAGGTATAAGCAATAGGATATTCAGTTAAAAGGGAAAACAATTACCTTTAAAACAATTTATTGTAAGAGCCTCTAAGACTGTTTATAGGTAGGTAGGTAAAATATGGTTCTTTAAGTTTTTCTACTTTCAACTTTTTTACTAATCTTTACATATATCTTTTTAATATCTCGTTATAACTTTTTATTTGTGCGTCTATGTATATATGATGCAAATTACAAAAAGCCAAGCAATGGTTATTTAAAGTGTCATACTGCAACGATATTTGTTAATTTTTACGTATTTTTTTAATTTTTTTTTGACGGCTTAATAATGTATACATTATTAATGTGATTTTAACAGGTAATATGACTTATTACCCACGGCTATTACCCCCACTCATTAACCTCCTCCATTACCCACGCCCGTCGTTGAAATATGCATAAATCCTATAATTTGTATATGATTTCGACAATCCCGATTTTTAAATATAACTCTTTAGCCAAGTTTACTAGTTTTTAGTCACATATGAGGATAACAATTCAAGCTATGCATTCATTACAACATTTACTCTCAAAGCTCCTACGTCACAAGTTTTAAAAAATAGCCTTTCGATGTACAAAAGGAGGAACGAAAAAGCTGTGGTTGCAGAAAGTTATGTATTAATGGTTTTATGTTCTGCAATGAGTGCTTAGGTATCAATTGCTGGAACTCTGATAAAACTGAGATTTTAGAAGAAGATAGTAAAGCTGAGGAAGAAATAGATGTTGAAATTGATTTTTTTTGTGACTAAATTAGGTAAACAAATAAGCTTTTATTTTTATTTAGCAACACATATACCCAAATTCACAAGAAAAAAAGTAATAACGAGAAATTAAAAAAATGTAAGTAAAAATTATCAAAAATCGTTGTAGTATGACACTTTGACTAACCATATTTTGTTATAGAATTAACCCCAGCCTTTTTGCAATAAACCATTCTAAAGATAAGGAAATGGGCTTTCCTTTTTACATCACATATACCTAAACGTAAAAGGAAAAAAGTTATTACACGAAATTAAAAAGACATGGGTAAAGGTTAGAAAAAAACGTTGAAAGTAGAAATGCTTAAAGAACCATAATTTACTTATAAATTAATAGTCTTAGAGCCTCTTACAATAGACCATTTTAAAGGTAATTGTTTTCTTTTTAACTGAATATCCTATTGACTAAACCTAAAACTGCGTAGAAGAGAGTAAAAGAATATTGTTTGCAAAAAATAGGTAAAATTGCCGAAAAATGATGTGAGGCAAATTTTCAAAAACCGTTTCTCGAATACTAATAACTTTGAAGACTTCTACCTAGCGTCATTTTATAAAGGAAGGACAGGGTTTTTTTCTATAAACCAATGCCTATACCTAAATTCCTATAAAAAAGTTATAGGGCAAAATACAAAAAAATATATAAAAAAACGCGTTTTTTCGTGTTTTTTAGCTTCGTTTTTAAGCATATTTTTGTCAATTTTTTTTTAATTCGGTAAGAGCTAATCGATGAAGAACTTAATTTCCTACAACTTTTCTGTTGACTACTACCTGTAAATATCGCTGTTTTTGACCTTACCTTAAAAACTAAAAGGGGCTGCTTTCACCCAGTTCTCAAAAACGCACCCCTTAAATGGTAGCACTCCGCGGTTTTAATTGGTTGGTGGTCCATTGACCATATGAAAAAATAAAACCCCTTTAACTTTGCAGTTCTTTTTTAAAGTATAGAATTAATAGCCCATAGAGAAAATATTAAATGATTTTAAAAATGATTGTCACTTTAATCATTATGTCGGTGCTATTGACGGCAAACATGCCACTTTGAAAGCACCAAGTAACTCCTAATCACATTTTATTTTCTATAAAAAAAACCTCTTTGACTGTTTTGCTACCAGTGGCTGATTCAAACCAAAAATTTATTTTTATAAATGTGTAGGATCTATAGGAAGATTTAGTGACAGTGGAATTTTGAATAACAGGACTGGAAATACCACATATGTTTATTGGGAATAAAGCATTTACAAAGATGACAAAATTACTGCGGGCTGATCTTTAATCAAGGTTGCCATCGAATTTTAAAATTATTTTTAACTATTGTCTATGCCTTGAAATATTGTATCAACCTTGTCAATAAAAAAGTTAAAACAGCATGCGTCTTGAAAAATTATTTAATAGAATACAATTTCTATAACCCTAAAACCGATGAAGTTGAAGATTAAGATTAAAGTCAACTGACGATATTTGCTAATTATGGGTTGAGATATTTTAATGAGAGTTAATTTTTGTAAGATAAGAGTTCTGCCAATATTTTACCACTGTTAGAATATAAATCTGTGTGTGAGAACCGAAATAATGAAACTAACATCTAATTGCATGGATGCATATCTTTTAAAACGGAGTTGTGATGTTTTTACAGATTCTAATAATTATTTTTAAAATTTTAACACTTTTTACAAACTGCAGATTTTAGTTTAGCGTTAGAATAACGTTTGAAAGGCCTACAACTTTGCCCATTTATCCATCTTTTTATGTCATATAGTTTCGAACAGAATCTCTATCAATTTCGACAACACTTTATCGTCGGCAATATCACAAAGTGAGGTCTCTCAAAAAAAAAAGGAAATTTGACTAGACCCGATATTATCGCTTTGAAAAAATGCTTCTTAAAATTACAAATTCGCATAAGTTAAATTTTGTTTTAAATTTATAGAAGTATAATAATTAACTTATTTTATTTTAGTGAGAAAAAATTCGCGAAATGAATACCTAAATAGCACTCTTGTAAGATTTAAGAAAAAATTAGATACGCCAGTCGTGATATTGCCGACGTTATGAACACAGTCTAAAATGCCTTGTTTTCAAGATTTTCTATTCCATTTTAAATAAATTTGGCAGTGCTATTTACAGCAGTTCGGTACTTTTGGACTGATTTTTGTGTAAATTTTATGTTTTCGTTAAATTGGTAAATAAAAATACAGGTAATTTTGCGTCTTGCTAAGTTTTAAAGAAAAATACATAAAATTTAATAAATTGCGTAAAAATTAAAACAAAAAGAAAATTTTTCTGAAATTCTTATTTTTTTTAACATTATTGTAACAACAGTAACAAATAACAATAGTTGTATATACAACATCTAAACTAATAAATTACACTAAGGTAAAGGTTTTTAATTTTATCTTATGTTTCTTTTGTAGGCTAGGGATAGTAGTAAAGTTGATTTTATTTTTGTTACCCTCGAAAAATAGACTGGGTACGAAAAATGTAGAAAACAAAAAATCTTTACTGGTAACATTTTTATTCTATAAGTTTTTGTGTGCACCCAAAAATATTTTATGTAAAACAATTTTATATCTAAACATTATTACCATACTATGAATATTTTTTTATAGATCCGCCCATTGTCGACCTTAATCTTGGAAGCACACTTAATGCAGATGATATAAAGGAAGGAGATGACGTTTACTTTGAGTGCAAAGTTCGTGCTAATCCACATTGGAGGCGTTTAACGTGGTTACACAATGTAAGTATATTTAAATACCTGGTTCAGCTAGATCGAAGTACAGGGTGTCCGGATATCAATGAAATGCAGGGTATAATTTGAGATACTTTTTCCAAATAATATTTGGATGTATTCTGAGAAATAAGGGAACTGTACTCCTGACCATTTTTATATTTTTGTATCTCCCCGGTATGCAAATAAAAATATTTTAATTTTGGCAGCTGTATTTTGAGTTTAAAAGAAAGCAGCAACTTTTATGTAAATTTTTTTTTGTAAATTGTGTAATAAAAAAAATATATTCATATGCGTCCATAAATCTGACGGACACTGTATATCCCTTAATAGTTATTTTATATCCTACGACCTAAGTTATCCTAAGTTATTTTATTTAGATTTTAAAATTATATATTTCATAGTAGGCCAAGTTACAGACTTTATACCCAAAGAATAAAGTTAGCACTTAGTTCATAATTTGTTTACATTTTATAGCAACATGTGATTTTAAGGTTTTTCACCGCCCAGCACCCCTATTTATCTCGTGGTTCCGCCAGTTTGTTTATTTATTAAGTAATCAAAAACTAAATAATTTGAAACGGCGCTACTATGTTTATACTAAAAGCAGTGTCCAAAATCAGTATATGTCAATGATTTAAAAACAAAAAGAAACATTTGATTTAAAACAAAATAGTAGAAAACAATGTATGAAAATGTTACTAAAATTATTGTTAATATTTAAATTTTTAAGGTATTAGTTTGATACAGAGTTTCCTGATGATTTTATAAAAATCACGTATACATACTAACTTTGGACACTGTTTCAAGTATAAACATAGTAGCGCCGATTCAACATATTTAATTTTTTAACTAACTAATTAGTAAACAAAATTGGGAAATGGAGGGTTACGTTTCTTAGTTTTTAAAAGAAACTATTAAAAGTTTTACAGTAGTACTTACAGTCCATTTTCTTATTTTAAATGCAAATAATGTTTTTAATGCATTGACTTATTTCAAAAACCTGCATAATTAAATCCAAAAGTGAGCAATAAATTAGAGTGGTGACGAAATACTGTTTGGCAAGTGTGTGGAATCAGTAAGCTACCACTAGCCTCCAAATGTTTAATTCTTAAGGGCTTTAAAGATATCACATGCCTTCATCTCGCCACCTCGTCACTGGCTTTGTCACTTTAGTGCGCGCCTAGCCTAAAGTTTTCATTATTCAGATGTATTGAATATATGTAAATAAATGGTTTATGAGAGCAAAATGGTTTATTTTTCTAAGAGGGCTTTTCTGCGTTTTTTGCCTTTTACTAAATTAGCAGGTTGGGCCCTCATTCAACTGCGCCAACCCTGGCGCCGCCACTGCCTGTGTGTCAGAAACAAAAAGGGCAATGAAAAAATTTTAGTATCATCTTTTGATTTATTAAAAAGTAGCAACGCTTTGCAAAAGCCGCAGGTCTCTATCACTAATAATAATGAAGAGACCCTGCAATTGCTACGAAATCCAAACATCTGTACTTATTAATGAAACTTCACCACTAATGCACCACCCCTACTTCATATTCACATAATGTCTAAATTAATTACTAATATTATTTAATATTTAATTAATTAAACATAAACAGGCAGCCAAAACAAAAAACATTAAATACTATTAAAAAATATTACTCATTTTGGTTAACCTAAAATTTACAAGAGTTATGTATATTTTTTTGAGCAATAAAGCGTATTTAACGATAACACTGACTCTGCTTTTATCGAGTTTTTGGTGGATAGGTGGTATATCTCAGGAAGAAATAGTCGTAGGATATTAAAAAAATCCTCATTGCCATTTATTTTCAAAAAATCTGAACAATTTCCTATTCCTAAAACATTTAAATACATTGAAGTCACTTTAAATTAGGGTAATTTGGTAAAGTTAAAATTTAAAAGTTTTTAGAATGTGCTAAAATTAGTTTAAAATTTGATTAATGTTTTGTGCATTTAGGCATATACAGAAATTTTTATTAAGAAGAAAATTGTTTAAGAAATAATCAATAAAAACATTTTTACCATAATTTACCCGGTCACTGTATAATCAACGTAATTATAGTGATATTATATTCGAGAACACCATGTCTGACTACAAAGAATAATACTTAAAGTTTTAAGTTATTTTGTAACATGTGTCATTTTTCTTCATATTAAAAATTTACGCATATTATTTATTCCCATAGCGTTTACATCTTTATGTGTGTAAAACTTTGGTCGATATTTGTTCGCTGAATAAAGTAATAAATTTCATCGGGTCGTAAATATCACACAATGGGGTGCATATAAATAATATTTGGTGACAAAATCTTTACATGTTCCATAAGATATTTAAGAAAGTAGAACACATGAATTGAGCAAACGGCTTTTCGTTTCATTCCTTTCTTCTCTTCTTTCATGGTTCATTAACTTTCTCATTTCTTTTTATCAATCTATGACTATTGATTTTATTTAGACCTACTATAAAGGCACACGACACAAAACAATCCTTTTTTTAAATTATTTGGTTAAAAAGTAGTAACCTGTTACTTCCATTGGTATTTATATATTAACTAGCCGACCGCGCCCTCTTCATTGGGCGTTAATTATATTTTTTTCTGAACTTTTTTTTCAATCATAATAAAATATAGCCTATAGTATTCTTTCATAGTGTAGCTCTTTAACTGTGAAGGAATTTTCATCATCGGTTCAGTATTTCCCAAAATTAGCCCTTACAATTAAACAATCAACAATCGAGCTAACTCTGGCGGGCGACACAGGGCTTTTATATATTCAGAGAGCTGGCTTTAGGATATTCGGGAAAGTTTAAGAATATTTTCTTTTTCACACCTTATAAAGTTTAAATACTCGACAACAGATGGCGCCACAACACTTTTCTGAATGAAGTTCAAATACTTGATAACAGATGGCGCCACTACACTTAATTTCCATTGAAGGATTGGAAAAGCCCTTATATCTTTAAAAATACGCCCTTTAGGTTAAAACGGAAACTTTCTTTTTCGAGGGGGATACACGGTTATCACACTATATAAGTCCCTTTATCGTATCGGCACTCTTTTTTAAGGTTTATCTGCACGCAAATTTAATCAACTTAGTTTTATTATATATAATAATAAAACTGCTAAAAGAAATACAGCGTTAAATTTAACTTAAAAAAATGGTCTCATTGTAAACTATTTTTATTTTCACGACCATAAAAATGTTTTTTTTAATCGTTAACATGAAAAAAAAGAACTCCATTTAGTACACTACGTATTAAAAAAGTAAGTTCTTTTAATATTTTAACGTTTTTTTTTCACACTTTAAATTGGTGTTTTGTTTCCATAATAACTGATATTTATGCAAATATAAATTTATCCAACAGTAAACGCGACGTTAACTAAACTAAGCGGTCAAGTTACCTTTGATTTTGCCACTATTTCATTTTGTTTGTGTCTTACTAAATTTGAAATTTGACGGTTTGCGAATAAATTAAATAGAAATTATCAAACATTAGTAGTAATAATGAGTTTAGAGTTTAGATGAGGCAGTATCTCAGTTAATGCCAACTTTTGTACGAAGGCAAGATTATTAAAATTGCAATATTTTTACTTTTAAATTCTCCAATTAAATTTTGGGTCATTACTTACGCACCACCCTGTATATATTATTTGCCCGTCCTGGAAAGTTGATAAAATGAAAGTTAAAACGTTGAGTCTACGCTTAAATTAAGGAAGCAAAATGAAAGATAGGTAACATTTTTTTCTATTTTTTAATTTTGAAAACACATTACATTTTGCCCTAATTATATGCTGACAGTGTCAGACTAGGCCACCAAACAAATGCCTGGTGGGCCAACTCCTTGGGTCCACTGGTAGTCCACTTACGAAGGTAAAGTGAGGAATTAATTCAAAGTATTAAAAAATTGAATAAAAAGATTTGCAAACCACCATCTGCAGTATGTAATAAAACAAATTTAATAATAAAAACACTTGAAAATCATTTGGTTAAGAATAAGCGAATTGTAAGAAAAATATTAGAAATATGTTGGAACACATTTTATTTTGTACAAAGTTAATATAGTGTAACCTAATTAGCTGGTAATAAAACTAGGCAACATAAGCGCGACAGCTTTTCATCGGAGAGTGGGTCATGGGTCGATTAAATTAAACTTTTGTTTGAGTTTCAGGTAAAAAAAACTGATTATATCTATTAAAAATGAAATCTTAATCACAGCAATGTATCTTAATTATTTGGGCGCCAGTTAGTGCTAACACTAACAAAAAAAAAGGAAATTGAAAACAAAGCCAAGCTTTTAAAATGATTTAAATTTAATAAATAAATTAAGTATTGAAATAATTTACACAGGACAACTTACACTTACACTATGGACTAAAACTAGACGTCTACCATTAAGACAAAGACGTGTACCCTAAAGTAAATTTGGAAAATACTCAATATCAGTCCATAAAAACACTGGTCACCCTTAACCCAAAAAAAACAAGAATAGTGATCCAGTCAACAAAACAAATAAACTGTGACCTTTGAATCACTATTATGCTAGGTGGACTAGCATAGCTTTAATTGAATAAATTTATAAAAATTAACAGGGCAAATGTAACCAATGTTCCTATGGAACAATGAATTTTTAAAATACAAGCAATTAATTAAATTAATAAAAAACAAGTTATTAAGCAAATTATTAAATAAATTAGCAATAAATTATGAAAATTATGAAAGTGTAATAATTACACAGGGGGTTAATAAAATGGCGGCCAAGGCCTATACAAAATGGCTGCCTAATGCTTTACCAAATATGGGTAAATTGAATCAAATTCAATTAATATATATAAATTACAAAATTACCATTAGTGCACTTTACCAATATAAAAAAACTACCCAAAGTAAATATTAAATAGGTTTGAACCACAGATCTGTGATGCTACCAAATACGTATAAATACCATAAATTTACCAACAATGAAGTAATGTGGGTTAAATAACATAATAAATTTAACAACGATATAAATCTATTAAAACTTTAAATCAAGATGGTTTTTAGAGTTGTGGATTAAATAGCTTATTAAATCTTAAATTGTAAAATTACAAATAAAAAATGATTTATTACAGAATACCGACTTATTCGGTTAATGCAGTTTTAATAATTAAATTCAAAAATTATCTGGACATAAATGTCCTTGTACCTCTCGTGGACCCTGTCCAACCTTCGTTTTCCAACCACGGAAGACACCCTCCAAACTCGTCCAACGTTGACTACAGTTGGAGCCAACAGCACCGCTGCCACTCGATACTCCAAAAGCAATTTGATTAATGGGTTGTCTCCAAATCACATGGGTGGCTACTCAGCAACCGCCCTGGCAAACCAAGGTCACAAGGACGCACCACGTGGCCTTGAAAATGTTCAAAAATCCGGGAAAATTGGGAGATTTTATCGCTGCAATTTCCACATATGGATATTTAAAGCCTGTACATTCAGGTTAACTTAAGGGTACCACATAAAAAGCCTGTAAAGAGAAACCTCATATAAAAAACGAAGCCATCGCAGCAAAAAAAAATTCCTCAAGTATAAAAAAAACCCTTTCGTTAAATATAAAAATTGTGAAAAAACTCACCTCTAGATGTTTTGGAGGCTACAAAATCACATTGAACATTTAACGAAAAACAGATAGACTTCCTTTCTAGGTAGCTCACATCTCTCTTAGAGAAATAATTTTAAAAAACTCGAAGACCTGTTAGTCAGACTACGTTCAAAAGGCAAGTGAACTCTCACCTCTCACCTTCCAAAATCTACCAACCTCTGCCTTTGACAGTTCAAATATGGAAATTTCGGCAAAGATTCTTTGCATATATGACGTCACGGCCATAAGGATTCCCAGACAACAACCCTCATAAAATTTCCAGTCCAATGACCACTACACCATTAATTAATGACGATCCATCGTCCCGAACACCCAGTAATAAGCAATAGAATCAATACCTATCTTAAATTAATCAATAAATCAATTTATAAAACGAATAACGCCTCTAGCATGCACTCCAAGTACTTTACCCTCTAATATGCTGGGCTAAATATTACCGCCAAGACTATGTGTCGGCCCTCGGGGTTAACTGTCACTCAAAATGAAAATAATTAATATAACCTTACTTTTAGTTGTTTATTTCAGGAAATATGAACCGTAAAATATTCTTTATTATAATTATATGCAAAATGTACATTTCTTCAGGCAGGAATGCGTTGACATTGGTTAAAAACCGCTCAATTAAACTGGTTGTTATATGTCAGTGGTATTATTCATTAGAAAAAGGAATTTTACACTACTAAGTTGGGGTTCATTTATAAAAGTATTCAGCAACAAATTACTAAATTAAATTATTCAAACTATACGGACAATATCACGTAAGTAAGCAGTTATCACACGTCATAATACCCTTATTCTATGGCATTTCTTTTCTTTCCAGTAAAACCCAAACGTACAAATTTGTACCGTTACAATAGTTATAAATATACAAGTATCGATTTTTGAAACTTTAACAATAATGTATTTTTCGTAAGGTGACCGTCATATGTGTTGTACCGTATGTATTGTATTTTATTGTATTGTATTGTATGTATATTATGTGTTGTACCGTTGATGGGTGATTATGTGGATTTTTTGCTGATCACATAAATTTGCAACAAATAAGAACGTTTTAAGTGTTATTAAAATATTTTTGACGAAAATGACGCCCACCATTACGACAAAAATAATTTTTATTACGCAAGTAAAATTTACATTTATTGACTTGTTTTGATCTATTGTGTATAAAGGGAACTACAAGAGAATATTTAAAGTTGACAGGTAGAATTGTTGTGCTTCTGTCTTTTAAGTAACAAGAGCTGCGGGGAAATTTATTTTTGTTTGAACATTTAAGCATACAGGGTATAGTCGATGGTACCTTAGACGTTTACGGAAAACGGAACATACGATGCAGCGTTGCCACTTATACTAAAAAGCAGCATCAACTTTAAAATTTCAAATGAAACACTCTGTACATTTTGGTATTTTTGAATCCGCCACTACTGTCTGAATATACGGAGTGAGGCATAACTTTACATACTCGAAATATAAAAAAATAAGCACAAACAACAAATTTGTTTTTCTATTTAGTTTTCAGTCTATATTTTGTCTTTTTTTATTTAATTTTTTCCTTTTTACACAAAGAGAAAACTGGGCTCAGAATAGATATGACCGTCTAAAAGGGTCTTAAAAGTAAGAAACTGAAGCATATTTGGAATACCAGTTTGCTTTTTTAGAAAAAAATTTAAAAAAAAGATAGCTTGATAAAAAATACATTTTCGATTTAAAACTATTAAACTTATATATTATATATTTATCATTATCAAATAAAACAAAATTTAGGAACTTTATAAAAAAAATGAATCACAAACTAGCAATCATATCAGTTGACTTAAAGTGCAGGTAATACCCAAATATACGTATATTCCAAATTATATTCACTTTTTTATAAACATACTGCTAACACTTTATCTTAGCAACTAATATGTTTCAGCAGCGGCCATTTACTTTTTTTTCATCCATTTCTCTTTTTGTATTCATAAGCAACATCTCAAATTCATCATTACTAAAAAAAAAAACATACAAGCTTTAAAATTCCAAAATGAACAACATACCATTCAACATAAAATATCATTTTAAATTTTAAATTTTAAAAATATTTACAAAATCAAAAATAAATAATAAACTAAAAAGGTCAGGTTACAGATTAAATAATTACTCTAAGTATTTTACGTATTGCAGTAAATATTATTATGGGTTGCATACTTACCAAACAAGTTTTCAAATCTGTAGTTTCGTTTCGTCGGGGCTAGTAGCCGGTATTTCAAAATGGCGTCCTGTTTTAAATACTTGGTTGGTTGGTGGGTCTTACTACGTTATGTTTATAGGAAAAAACATATATGACCTTAATAGTTATTTCGATATTCAAGTATTCCAAATTACCGGTAGTATTCCAAATATGCTGCAGTTCCTCTATTTACTGCACCAATAGTAAGCTTCACTGCAATAACTTTATTTTAAAAATATTAATGTGAAAAATTAAACAACCTAATATGTTTAGAAAAATCATATTATATGCTAAAATTACAAATAAAAGAAAATTTTAAATTTAAAAAAATATATATATTTTCTAACCGTTTTTTGTATAGTAGGCCTAACTTATACAAACGATTTTACTGTTTAAAATAAGGCAAGCTTTATATACCCATTTTATTAAAGTCTTTTTATACTTCTAGGATGTCGTATTACCTCACAATATGTCAAGTCGGATTATTCACAGCAATCAGAGCCTTGTGCTTCAAAAAGTTACAAAGCAAAGTGCAGGAATCTACAGGTGCTCAGTTGTCAACTCAGAAGGAGAAACTGTCAGCGATGAACTGCATTTTAGAGTACAATGTAAGTAGTTTTTTTTTAAAAACTAATACCAAACAATGTAAAACAAACAACTGTTTTTTGTTTAATGATAATGTAAACAAGAATGTTGAATTTCTTAATAAGGATTAGGATATTAAATATTTTTTGACAACAGAGTTTAAAAAAGTGCGTTCAAATTAAGACTTGAGTTTTTTGGAAAATGTGTAAAGTCGTTATTAATTTAAAATTTTAATATATTACTTTTAGCAAAATATGTAAAAATTTTAAAATTCGGGTCAAATCGATAACGGAAGCCAGTCATTATAAAGAGTCAAAAATATGTTTTGCTTATGACTTGCACATACTATTTTTTAAATATTTCTTAACGAACTATATTTATGGCTCCAGAAATATTTTAAAAGTTTTTGTTTTTTGCAACATGAAATAATAATGCTTCCGAGTCATAAAATATACATCAATTATTACCGACTATAGCATTAGATTGGTACGTCTTCCTGGATGAATTTGACGTCAACAGTAACGCTAGATTTATAGTTTATTATTTACATTTTTGCTCGCAGTTTGACGCTCACAGTTAAATGATGAGACAAGGACAACCCCTATATACTTCCTTTTACCGTTTCCGCTCACTGTTAAAGCCAATTAAACCATTTAACGTTTGTAAATAGCTAATAACATCTTAGGGCATTTTTACGCGATTTAACAGCTGTTTGTAATATTGATTTTTTTAACCCTACTTTCTAGTGACAGTATTGTTGTTTTTATTTTTATTGCTTGTAGTTCTGTACAAATTATTTTATCTATTGGTATTAATTTTTTTAATGAAATTTAGATATGACTAATGGAAAAATATGGCCTACTTTTTGAGGTAAATATAATAGTTGCAATAATCAAGATGGCACATGGGCGCCATCTTAAAAAAAAATAAAAGGGGGAGTTGTGGCACTTCATTCTAAAGCTCCTGACAAATACTTTATAACCCTAGAACAAAAGTCAATACCTTTACCTACTACAAAATGGCGGCACTTTAAAAGCTACCTAAATTGCTGATTTAGATGGCCCATATTTTCAAAATTAAGAAAGTTAGATGTACTTAATGTGATATTTTCTTAAAGCTCTTTAACAATTTTTTTAGTAGTGATTTCAAATACAGTGTCCTTTAATAAAAAAATATATTTTTTGTCCGACCCTGTATGTTATTATTGGTATTACTTACCATAAAAAAATCTTTTAACGAGCTTTAAGAAAATGCCACATTAGGTACATCTAACTTTATTATCTTAATGAGAAATTTAGGTAGTTTTTAAAGTAGCGCCATTTTTTAGTAGGTAAAGGTATTAATCTTATATTCTAGGGTTAATAATTATTCGTAAGGAGCTTTAGAATAATGTGTGACCCTCTTTCCATTATTTTTTTTTATGATGGCGCCCATTTGCCATTTTGATTGTTGCAACTATCATTTTTGCGTTAAAAAGTAGTCTATGTCCTCCCATTAGTCCACACTGTATAGGTATTATAAAACACTAGAATGAAACTTAACCATATCAGAACGTCAAACAGTGAGCGTCAAACTATAAATTCAAATTAAATACAATGTGTTTACTGATAGATTTATCTGTACCTGCAAAAACTTATATTAATGATTAAAAAAAGGTAACTTTTATATAAATTAAGATTAAAAATTTTATTCTTAAAAATAAAACATTATAAAAATATACTAATAATTATAAGTAATTAAATTTTCCCATAAGTTATAGTTTTTGAAAATTATTAAGATACCCTAAAAACAAATGTATTTCTTAAAAAAATTGTCTTAGGATTTAAAATAACCCCATTATTTTTGGCAAAAAATAAATTGGTAATAAATATTTTGTAAATACTTATTAATAGGGTAATAGACATTTTAACTTTTTGTTATATATTACTAGGTGTTACTTTTTACTTACATTTTAACCTTCCTTAATAATTTTTGCATATAAAAAGTAAAATAAATTATTTTTGAGAAAAAAAAAACATGTTTTTTTTCTTTACACCTAATTTTTCCCAGTAACGATAGGCAGTTAGAAAAAATATTGGACTCTTTTATTATTATTTTATGCCTTTAATTTAAGTAGTTTCAAAACTAAATTTTGCCATTTTTTTCTTCAAAACATTATTTTAGCGATTATGAACCAGCCTGTTGTTGTA
>JACEGR010007252.1:0-51430 GCA_014170235.1 Listronotus bonariensis | reverse complement strand
AGTATTATAAGTCATACGAGAGGGAAATGGGTATTCCGTGCGAGTTGCATACAAGACTTTGATATATCACTGTAAAACATTTTAAAACAATATCAATTTAATGTTCCCGATTTGTGACAGAATATTTTTCAGCGATATTATAGCCTACTGCGATCTTTTATTAAATGCGATTTATTTTATTATTAGTTAATTGTAGGAACCTATTAGATATTTTTATACTTATGTGACTAAAAGAGTTATATTTAGAAAACGAGGTTGTCGAAAACAAATACAAATTATAATATTTATGCAGATTTAAAGCACCTTATAACAACCGTGAGTAATGTATTGTTTAAAATGTATACATTTTTATCAATCGATAAAAAAATGCTTTTTAAAGGAGTTGTACATTATACTTTTTCTACTTTATGCATTATTTTAGTTCCTTGTCGTACCACTTAAGTCAAATACTTAAAAATATATTTGACAGACTGAAAGTTAAAACGAAACACAAATGAACGGTATAGAAGGAACAGTTTAAAAATGTAAATTCGGTGCTCTTTGATAAGAAAACAAAATCACAAAAAGTTTAAAGCAAATAAATCGGCATGCTTGTCTTCGCGGCCGCCTTTGCTATATTTCTTTTATGATATTCCGGTTGATGCAGGTGGTCATCGCACTATGGGATAGAACTTAATTTTTTGGACAAAATTCTGAAACTTACCAATCTAACTTAAAATGAGGTGCTTTTTACTGGAAAAATATTATAAATTATTACAAATGCTTTTGGAAACCTAAAACTTATTATATGTTATTATAATTTTACACCCCACTTAACATTATTATTTTTTATTGTACAAAATAAACTAAAATGTCAGCATGTTTGGTTAATTCGGTAGTATTCTAATCAGTAATCCGATGATTATATTATTATCTCATATGATATACAGGGTTCGACAATAGGTATGATTTTTTAAATGAAATACCCTGAATATTATATCACCACCAAAAAATCTTTTAAAATGCTTTAGAAAAATACTACATTTGATGTGTCTATCTCAATTAGTTTCGGAAATATGACCATCCAAATCTGAAAAATAATTTTAAATTATTCTTAGAAGCGTAATAGAGATACATCTTCCCACCTTTTTTATTTTTTAACGTATAAAATATATATAAAATAATAAATATATATATAAATATATAATAACACTGTTTTGTTGGGTAGATTCTGTAGAATCCATATCTTTCATCAGAATGCTTTTATCTTTTAGGATATACAATGTAGGACAAAACATATTAAATTTTAAAATAGAAAACCTTGTAAATTATAAAAAATCTTGTATCTGTCCTTACACTCAGAAGTAGCAAAAAGTGGGAAGGCAATTGTAAGTACAAAAACTGATAAAGAAAAAGGTAAAAAAATCTTTGACAAAAGTAGCGAGACTTCGCGAGACTGCATCGGAAACACAACAATAGCTCTTATTATTTAAACTCTTACTTTTTTAGTAATCAAGGGTAATAATAAACTAAGAGATTAAATGTTGTATATTTATGTTTACTTAAAATACATTTTCAAGTTTCTTATTACCCCAATAGAAGTCGTCATATCCTTTTATAATTTTGCGTACATGTAGTTTGGAGTATCTACTTTGAAATACACAGCATGAGCCATTAAAATTTCAAAGTTGCTTTTTGGCCAAAATAATGAATTTCTATCCCATAGTGTATTGGCGCGTGGCTGTAAAGGGTAGCGGCGCCTTTGTATAAAATATTCCGATTGCAGGCGGCCTTTTTTATGTTTTTTTGTATTATTTTCAAAGGGTACCAAATTTGCGCTTTTAAAATGTTCTTACTATAACCCAGTAACAGAAAATCATTGATTCCTTGATTCAGGTTTGCGGAACTTTTGTTGGGACTTTGAAGTCTCTTTCTATAGCGGAGTAGCGGAGATATCGGCGAATGAAAATATCAAGTAGGCCATATTTAATAGTCTAGTCGAGAAGTTAATTTTCGAAAAATAGTTACAAGTCTCCTAAAAATATGGTTGATGGCTTAAACGATTCGAAATGGCACCTAGAAAAAAACCGAGAAAAAAATAGCCGTCCAGCTTTTTGCCAAAATCTCAAAAAGTATAAGTAATAACTTAAATATAAAACTTTCTGAAAGAGCAGAAAAGTTTATTAAAAAGTTCTCTTTCCGGAATTGTAGCTCTAATTTTTATAATTTTTATTTAACGTTGAAAATCAGCTTTCGCGCGGCGGTTTCGGCATAGGTTTTAAATATTTTTTATGCAAATAAATATTAATTTAAAAATTTGAAATATTCTAGTGTTATCTAGATACTTCCAAGAATATGCTTCCACGATAATAAAAGTTGTAACATTATTTGCTCATTTTTTTACATTCCTTAATACGATAATATGGTATTATCGTTGGTATTACCCGACTTTTTTATTATTACTTTTTACTTTTTAGTGAGTTTTAATATTGTTTCTGAAGTAGGTTCAATATTTTTGAAAAACTGTTTTTCTAGATGCAGTTATGGATCGTTAAAGAAATCAACCATATTTTTAAGGAGACTTGTAACTATTTTTCGCAGGAAATCATCCTTCGACTAGACTATTACATTAATTTAAAGTGTATAAATAGTGTCAAGCTGGTAAAAAAGTTACTTTTTGAACACTTTATGTAGTGCACTAAAATAGAATATTTTATCTTCATGATAAAGATCAAAGAAACAACATTGTTTTAACGGTCGTAAAAAGTAAATGTTTTCATTTGCACGAAAAGAAAGTTAATATATTAAAATCTATTACTTTTACACATAAGTTAATGGAATAGGCAAAAAGCTAATTAATAATCCAAACCCGACCAAGTCACCAGATAACAAAACCTAAACAAATAAGAAAAACAATAAAGCGAACCATTAAAATGCGCGTTTGCGTTTCATCTTAACGTATCATCTTTAATTTTTTTTCCAGATACTTTCTCTCTTGGTAAGAATGCGAATGATTTTTATGTATTTTGTGATATAATCGTTTTATTTATGTTGTTATCATTTATGAAATCACTTAAATTAAGTAGTAGATAAATTCAAAATATTTCATTCTGATAATTTGTTCGTTAGAAAACCAAGATCCCACCAAAAAACATAAATGTGAAATGCATCCTGTAAGGACGTCCCTGTGGTTACAATAACGCACATGCGCTAGTGTCGCAGATCCTGCTTGAGTGAGGTGATCGCTCAACTTCTCCCTTCTTGCCTGGTACGTCGTCGCGTTAGGACACATGTTAGAATTGTGAAGTATAGGAAATCACAGACCGTTAATTTAAATAAGTAGTGTTTAATTTAATTCACCTCTATTCGGCACCACCAAGTTATTACATGGCGACGAGGAAAATCGGCGGAATCGCGAGATTGTAGTACGAAAACGTGATTGGAAATTGTAACGCCGGGAAAAAAAATGTCTCAAAATGGCCGCTGGTCTCATCGGCATGGTAAGCGAATTTAATTATCAAAACGAAGACTGGACAGTATATAGTGAGCGTCCTCGAGCAGTATTTCTGCGCGAATAAAATAGAGGAGCCGAAAATTAAGGTAGTATATAACATGTAATGAAAATTATGTCTACTAGTTTTTAGATTTAGATGGTCATATTTCCAAAATTATAAGGGATAATAATAAACATATCAAATTTGGTATTTTGTTAAAGCTCTTTAAAATATCCTTGAATTGGCAATATCATATAGTGTATTTCATAAGGAAAAAATCTAAATTCATTTTTCTGAAACTATTGAAAAATAAATAATGATTAAGCAAATAGGTTTTGGGATATCGGCCAGTAAAGCAACAAAAAAGGATGTATGTGACTAATCCAATCAGAAATGTTTACATGCAGGTATTCACGTTAGATTGTCTTCTTTCCTAACATTGCCTATGTGTTTTGTTATTTAGCTGATTATGTATAATAAATGTATTGTTTTTACAGCTTTTAGAAAGACCTTTTAACTAATGATAAAATATACAGGTTGTTCCATTAAAAAGACTCAACTTTGTGTTAAAGCTTAAAAAAATGAAAAAAATATATGTACGCCACCGAATTTCACGTAAAAATCCCTCAACTTTCCTTTTTACATTTTTTTCTATCTCTAATATGAAGCGAGGGACAAGTACGTAGCCAAATTGGCAAAATTTGAAAAAACAGACTATATCTCCAAAACCACTGAGTTCGTTTCAAAAGTCGAAATTGAGGTTATGCAATCAGATTTGTTCTATCTCATAGTTTTTGCTCTACCCGGCAAGGTCAACGAAAAGGAGCCACCCTTAGCTTACATTATATTGGTTTAGAAGTAATAAAAATAAGTAAAATTTATTTGTTTTTCCAAATAAATATACGATTATCTGAGTATCGAGTACTATCTATCGTGTTACTTCTTGTACTATGTCATAATGGTAAGCGTCATCATGAACATTTATTGACTCGCAGTGACCGCCTAAGGCAAGACATAAAACGATGATATTAACTTGAAAGATGCTGTGCAAGACCAATTACTCGGCTAATGCCCAAGAGACTATATGATATTTTCCTAATGATTGAGTATTCTGCTTAGCCTTTCGCAGCAACTTGCCCCTTTAATTTTTATTTTACTTGGACAGAAATAAATGGTCTTGAACAAAGAGTAAACCACTTACGAAAATATGTACACCACAATTTTTCATATACATGGTGTTTCCTATGGGATTAAACTTTTAGGGGTTATTCAGTGCAACAGTACCAAACGTTTGAATATAGGGACCTATGTCCGGCCAGTGTCACTGAGGCACTACGACGCGGTAAAATTTAGAAAGACGATAAATTGCCTAAATAGGATTTAATGCTCATTTTTAAAGAAATTCAATATAGCCAATCGATATATTTTAGCTCGAGGAATTTAAAAATCTTATTAAAAAAACAATTGCATAAAAACCAAAAGAATTACGCCATCATTGTTGCATTTTTTAAATGGAACACCTTGTTTATAATAATATTTTTTAATTCTTTGGTCAATTTTTTTTTATTAAGAGTACCACATGTTTATCTTTTACTGTTTTTGAGTTATTGACGCTTAAAAAGTCACACTTTGAGCTAATATTATTTAATTAAAAATATTAATAGGCAATAAAGGTAATACAGGTGATTACCTAGTACTTCAGTCACTAAAATTTTTACCTATTGGTGGATTTTATTACTAGTTTTTTATAAGGAATTATTCATTAGATTAAAAACTACAATACGTAAGTAATAAGATTATTTTTTACTGTATTTTTATCTAAATTAACTATAATTAATAATATTATAATTAAATAAATATTAATAATATTGGTAAAAATTTCAATGACTTTGAAGTATCGTGTAATAACCTGCATTACCTTTATTTTATATTAAGATATTTAATTAAATATGCCAAAAATGTGACCTTTTAAGAGTCGATAACTCAAAAACTGTAGATGATAAACATGTAATACCCTTGATAAAAAAAAACACTTAGAATTGACCATAGAATTCAAAAATATAATATTAAGTATGGTGTTTCATTTAAAAAATACAACATTTATGGCGTAAGTCTTTTGCTTTTCATGCAATTTTTTTAATACGATTTTTTAATTCTTCGATGTAAAACACATTGATTGACTATCTTGAATTTCTTTAAAAATATGGGGAAAGTAAAAAAATATGCCATTTTTTCTCTTAAAAGGAATACCCAGTACATGATATCATTATTAAATAATTAATAAATTTAAAAAATAAATAAACTTTTTAAATTAAAAAGAACAATTAATAAAATAAATAAAATAATAACATATTTAAACATTTACATTTACATTGGCAGTTTGAACAATTTTTGTGATGATATCATTAATTCCTATTTAGGCAATTAATCGCCTTTCTAAATTTTAACGCGTCTTAGTGTAGTGTAGTCTAGTGCCGTAGTGACATTTTTCCGGACATGGGTCCCTAGACTCAAGTATTTTCTACTGTTGCACTGAATAACCTCTAGTTTGATCCGATAGTTCTGAAACACCCTGTATCCCACCACTATTCCATAAACTTCCATCCCAATTCCGCACAATTTAATCACTATTTCATGACACTTTCAATTTTATTTTAGGATTTAATGATATGAAGTGGCCGATCAAAGCCTCTTTCGGTTTTTTTTTGTAATGTTTTTAATTTTTTTCCATAAAAAAATTTGAAGAGCAAAAAAAAGGGCTTTCACTTTAAAGAAACGCCAGAAACGAGGTCAAATTAAGATTACAATTACATATTACACACAATTTCACCACAATTCAATTACAATTCCACAAAAATTTTACACAATTCCCCCAACAATTCCAAACAATTCCATCACATTTCCACTTTTCTTTCCCCAACTTTACGTAATTTCACATAATTCAATTCAATTTCAACTGCTTGTACATTGTAGACCACAATTCCTCAGTGGTTTACCCCTCGGTTTTAAATACTTACAAGGAAACTATCCCAGGTGTCCTCCTTAAGACCCTCATTCTCAATCCTTAAAAAAAAATAGGTTTTCTATTCCCCATATGAGGGCGTTAAATTTCACTTTTACGCCCTAGGGCAAAAAAGTATCAAAAACGCCTGCATTTATAAATGAGGGCGTAAAATAGCACTTTTACGCCCGAGGACAAAAAGTATCGAAAACGCCCGCATTTAAGCATTTATAAAACAATAATAAAATTAAATAATGCTCCACTTTTTTTTGGTAAAACAACAATTTATTTAATCAAACATATGTAAAAAGTATACTGATTACAATTTGAAACATTAAAAGCTGGGAATTTTTTCCAACTATAGGGAATGCTTGTATATTAATTTCAGTCGTATGAAAAATATTATTTGCACCTCTCGCGTAAAATATATTATTTTGTACGTTGAGCTATCAATTTAAGTAAGCTTTGATGATAAGAATTCACAAAGCTTCTGGGAATAAATCGTTAATTAAATCATATAAGCCAATTTCCCCATTCTTCCATACATTTCGCCATTATAAGTCAAGATAAACAAATCTAGGTTATGTAAATAACTCATTTTTCTAAATTCTTTGGTTAAATGAAAACAATACAACAAGGGCATCTGCAGTTGCATTAAAACATGGTGCAAGCGGCACACATTTTGCAACGAATAAAGTTCAATAAGCATTTAGCTTAGATTAACATTTTGTTCTGGCATTTTATCGTGCCTAATCAAGTTAGTTTATGAAATCCGATTTTCATAAATCTGTGTTATTCCTATTTGCATGTTACCTTTAATTACTAAAGAATTATGTTAGCGATATACCCGTAGAATATTTATTTTCCTCGGGTATTTATTAAAAATCATGATTATTATGATGATCATCCGTCGAGCTTAGAAGGTGGAGATGGGCTCTTTAATAAATTTATTTTATTTTCCATTATAAAAAAATAAAATTTTTGATCTTTTTGCCTTTATTTAAACAGCCCTGGTAAAGTGTATTTAATATAGTGGTGCGTGGCCTTCGGGAACGCACATTTTAAATACATTTAAAAAATAATTATTAAGAAAAATTAAGAAAACCCATAAGATTGCGTAAGAGATCGATAGTCAATTAAGATGTGTTTTTTTAGATTAAGGTGTATATATTTGGCACTTTTTTAAACAATTCTTATAAAATTTATTTGATATCGGGTTGCGTAGCCTTCGGCCATGCACAGTTTTAATACTTTATATAATAGTAATAATAATAATAACTAACATTTTACATAAAAAAACAAAGACAAACTAAAAAATCCATATTTTTAACATTTCTTTTTAATTAAAAGTCAATAAACCCAATTATGTGTACTCTTGTAAACCCCACCCGTGGACAGTCTGTAGACATTTTACTAAAATGGTTTTTTAAGTTTAATTGTTTTTAAAATGTTTACCACACTTTATTTTGACAATAAAGATTTTTTTGTTTATAAATATTTATAATGCCTTTTTTTCTTAAAATCGTATAATTTTAATGCATATACCTAATCAGCTCCTTGTATATTACATAAACTTTAGCTGCATTATTTATTACCGTAGATGATAACACTCAATTTTTTATGCATGGATTAATACTAATACAATTTATTAAAACTGGCTAAAAACAAATCCAACCTACTTTCTTCCCATAATAATACAAGAAACAGATACTTATACTTGATAAATCGGAAGTAGGTTACCTAGAAAACGATATCACTAAAATCTCCGACAAATCCACACGTAACATACATCTCTGAACCATATAAAAATTCTTTGGTATTATTTAATTCTGCTCTTTCGTGCATAACCAAGATTATACCATCTTGTAACGGTTCAGATGGTACGATTATTTATACCATTTATTACCATCTGATTATGACCAGCGTGGGAGAGAAAAATGTTTGACCCAATGAATTCGATTTGAAAAGGAGGACGGGATAATGTTTTTAATTACTCAAAAAATATGCGTTTTGTTAGAATTGGAATAAAAGTGAGTCAATTTTTAGGTAAGTCACAGAAGCGGCCGGTGACGGGAATTGTTGGGTCATTACCTGCACCATTGTTTAAAATAGTACTATATTTTTTACTGTTGATTATTTATTTATAAATTACTTTAACCCGTGTCAATTATTTTTACAATCCTATTTTTTTTAATACTAATTGTTCTAAAAATTTTTTCCATACATATTCCCAAAAAAAATTAAATTCCGTACAGAAAAGCTTTCATCGTAAATTGTCGTCAAATAAGCCGTTTCCATATAATCGGGCTTTGAACATAGAACTCTGTTTAAAATATATATTTTTATTAAATATCAATATTGAAATAAATCTAATACATATTTTTAAAGAAAATTTAATGCGCTACAAAATGGGTCTCTTAACATTTTTCAATAAAAGTGATTTCAACGTCAAATAACTTTGGAAGAAGTGAATTTATAGAAAAATGTTAGGAGACCTTTTTGCAGTGCATGAAACTTCATTTAAAAATTTGTATTGGATTTATTTAAGTATTGATATTTGTAGTAGTAACAAAAATTTAACTCAAAATTGGCTAACTTTATTTTTTAGTTAAAAAGTCTACATATATCATGGCCCACTATGCGAAATTCAATTTTAAAATTAAAAACATCAATTAAGGGTCTAAAAATAAAAAAATAACCATAAGGTATTATGTATTTTTAAAAGCTCCTATGCTCTATAATTTAATGAATAAAAATGTATGTACAGGATGTTCTATAAGAAAAAATCATATGTTTGGTTCATATCTCTAAAAATATAAAATATTTTAAAAAATCTAAGCTGGCGTCCATTGAGCTGATATGCGTACGCAAACAGCGGTATAAACCAACAGTGTTGCTACGAGGTTGTTCACAGTTACTAAGAAACTACTTATGTGGAATGCTTGCAATTTATGAATATTTGTGATAGTCTTTGCTTGTAATATTGTTAGTTTAATTTTGTAACTTAGTTTTTCTTTATATTAAATTTTAATTATATACATACATGTAGTTTTATTTCATTTATTGGAATTTACTTTAACTTGATTGAATTATACATATATATTGGTAGTATACGGTATTTTTCAAATTATATTTTGCTATACGAAATGCTGATACAACAAAAAAACACTTATTTAATATTAAAAATCCATTACCTATTTTGTTATTACAATAACAAAGTCTTTTAAATAAAATTTGGTACACCACTAGATTCTGCGTAAAAATATCTTCCAATATCAGTTTTTACTTTTGTTGTAAGTTAGAAGACAACTGAAGTACAAGGGGGAGTCCAAAAACAAACAAAAAAAAATTGCCCTGTATGTTTAGGATGGCCATGAAAAATCTTTTAGTGTTATCTTTAGTTTCATCAAATAGTAGCAACCGTTCGCGAAAACCGCAAGTCTCTATCTCTAATAATAACCAAGATACCCTGCAATTGCAACGAAAGCCGGACACCCTGTACAAATTTTTTTATTTATTTAAGATTAATATAAACTAGGTTTAAATTAATTTTAAATGAATTTTTTCAACGCATGTGTTCTTACTGCATTCTGAATACAATAGTATTTTAAAAGGATTGCTATTGATCCATTAGGGAGCTTTTTGTGTGCACATTTTTTCTCATCTTAAAGAATCGCCTTTGTAAAAGCCAATTTGTTACTTTTAGTTTGCATTAATATTCTTGCATTGTTTATTACTACACACAAAAGGTGGGTACTGCTCCTTTCCATAGTTTAAGTACAATAAGTCATTAATCATAAGGCAGTAAATCTCGGTACCGAACAAGTGCATAAAATTTGTATTCGTTTGCTAAATATTGCTGAACGAAGCAATTTAAAATCAGCGTTTGACGTTACAATAGGTAACTTATTACTTAATGAGATCGATAAATCAATACTTTGAATTGGTTGTGAGATATTAGATCAGGCGTAGGGAATTATCTTAAATTACTATTCATATTCTTTGGTTATTGGTAAGTGACCTACAAAAAATAAACAAAATTAATTACTAAACTTTTAGTAGTTAGTAATGCCGGCGAGACGAAATGAGGCCAGAAATTTTGGAATAGCCAATTTTTCGAAATTTTCAAAATCTTCTCTTGATTCTAAGACAAGACCGTACATTTTAAATGTCAAGATATGATAATAAATAATTCCTTAATATTAATTTTTCTTGACAAATTTATACGAGATTTTTTGTTTTACATTTTCTTTTTCTCTCTCTAATAGTAGGGAGCCCACGTTGCTAAATGGGGTTATAATCGAGCGTCATAGGGATCTATTGGGTTGCAAAGCTTAGATGATAAGAAGAGAAAATGTTATATACTTTTTTATCTGTGGGGAAAGCGGCTATATATTTTTAAATGTGTCAAAAAAATAATAATATTCACTAATCCTTAAATTTGTTAGTAAAACACCCTTAGTTAAGATTAAGTCGTTAGAAGTGATAAATCATTGCTTTTGGGACGTTAAGATCATCAGAAAGTAGAATAAACAACCAAAATCTGTATTTAAATAAATATAAAGTTAAAGAATTTATGGTTTCGTCCGTTACTTTGTGACCGTACATTTTAAATTAATAAATAAAACAAAAAATATACTTTGTTCATAGTCACTTTAATTGAATGTTTAGCCGTGACAGCTGTTTCGTAGTACAACGTTTGAAAATGTAGTTGTACTACGAAACAGCTGTCACGGCTAAACATTCAATTAAAGTGACTATGAACAAAGTATATTTTTGTTTTATTTATTAATTTAAATATAAAGTTGATTTTAGTATTAAATTAAACGCCTAACCGAACATTATAGTTTATTGGTAGGTGTTTCTTTAGTGTAAGGAAGCTTTCTTAAAAAATAATTCTATCCCACTCTACAAGATGTTTGATGTAAAGGTTGCTTACCTTACACTTTTTTTATTTCTTTTCTATGGATTAATGCACCAAAAAGTTTAAAAAGATTTTTTTAAAATTTTAACGTCTATTTTTCGGGCTTGCCCTAAATTGCTAAAAAAATACCAAAGAGGTATAAAGACATCTTCTAGCAACTAGGCCCTGTAAATTTTTTCAAACGAGTTTGACGAAAGACGAGTTAAACATTTAATATTCCGACACCCACGGTACTCTAGCTTTTGGGCGTTTAGTCTACTCTATATCCAAAATTCTTATAATTCTTTAAAAAAAAAAACATATCTATAATAATACCAACATTTGTTTAATTAGACAATTCTTTTGTGCGTATTAAATTTACAATTATCCACCTACTAATATTTTTTTAAAGGTAGGTAGCCAATTTCGTATAAAGGTAATTATAACTTTGACTCGTGGCAATGACAAGCATTTTTTTATGTTTACTAACAATTACAGTGTCTGGGCCAATAATGAAATGGACTTTATGATAAAAGCAATTTTCAAATCTTTTAGGGGGATTCTATTTGACCAATTTACCATGAATATTTCACCATATATGAAAGCGGCGCTTTAACCCTGTGGGTGGGTGGGGAATCTCCCCGACTATCTGCCAATTCTCTGTCTTGCTTTGATTTTCAATAAATTGGTACGTTTATGTTTCTTATAATACCTTGAGCCCAAGGCTTCCATTAACCAATCTGTATATTCTTTTACTGCTCCCATTGTTCCACCCTAAAGATGATACCTGTTTGCAGTGATGTTTTAATAAAATAGTTAGTAGCAAATTACTTTATTCAGTTTTTTAAGATTATCTTTCTTTTTTGGAAGCTAGCTAAATTCTTATAGTTACTGCTTTATTTCATTCTAAAATATCTTATATAGGTTATGTGGTTTTTATGAACTACAAGTCTTCTTAAGCTGACAATGTTTGTGCAAAAATCAGTCGGTTATTTATAAATTTCATAACACCATGAATTTGACATTTTAAGGGTGTAGGTTCCTCCATATTTCCCAATATTTTGTAGGTTCGTTTATTTCCGATATTTGCATTATACATTGCCAAATTGAACAAAGAAATGTTTTTTGTTTTTATTAAATTTACCAGATCCCTATACTTACTGGGTAAGTAAAAAGTACTACAACTATTAAAGATTTTCAAAGCGCTTACGCTACATTTACTAACTAAATTTGACCCTTATAATTTAATGCAATAGAAATAATTAAGACATTCATTTAAAAAAATATATTGTAGCACAAAACTGGAAAATCTAGTTCCCCTATTACGATTCAATTCCACATGCCCAAAACATCTTAGGTACAAAATTTGGTTAATGTAGCTTTAGTGGTTTTAAAAATATTTAAGACTTGCGGTACTTTTTACTAACTCACAAACTTAGTTTAATAAATTGTATTATTCATCCATTTTTTTCTATTTTAATTGTATCCTGGTGCAATAATTATTGTGGGTATTAGATATCTTTAAATAGATGTGACTGACACGCTGATATTGGCCTTTTTACCTTATAAGTTGAACAACATAAGTAAACCATGTAATATAGTTCAGCTTCCTGGATTCTAGACCGTTGTAACTCATAAGTCATATTGCCAACTTGGGCTTGCGACATGGAGCGCTGCAAGGTTGTTACTTATAAAACATTAAAACAATAAGTGTTATAAATTATTATTTAACATTAGAAGTATAAATAAATATAAACTGTCTGGGCATGCTGACGCTATTAATATCGGTGGGATATCGAATAATATACAGGGTGTTTTCTAATTGAATTTCAATATTGAAGGAGGTGACTTTTGGGTTTATTTTAGGAAGAAAACTTTATTTAAAAGTATGTCCTACTACGTACGTCTTAACTTTTGAGATACAGAGTGTTAAAAGTTCAAAAAAAATCTATTTTTTAAATATCCTAACTATGTTTTACCCAATTTTGCTTTAATTTGGCAATATTATTAATGATATTAAGGGGGTAATTTATCACTAACTTAATTACATTTAGTAAGTTCAGTGGCCTCTGGAAAGGCAACTGAAGGAATATTTCCAACAAAAAACGGTACGCCACTGACTGTGTAAATGTGTATAAAATTTTTGTGCTTTCTTTAGATTAAGCAAAAAAATACCGCTTTTATGTCTCTTAATTTTTTCCGTATCTTGTTTAGTTTAGGAGAAAAAAAATCATTTAATTGCATATTTTTAGACCATAAACGAAGCATTGCGGATCTTTTCTTTAAAAATTAGGTTTTATAATTTTTAATTAGCAATTATGGAACAAAAATAATAAATACCTGTTTAAATAAGGTTTATATCCAGTATAACGGTTTTTACTAGAAAAGTGTTTTCGAAATTTCTTGGTTTTTTGAAAATTTTAACACCCTGTATCTCAAAAGTTAAGACGTTTAGGACATACCTTCATATGAAGTTTTCTTCTTAAAATAAACCCAAAAATCACCTCCTTCAATATTGACATTCAATTAGAAAACACTCTGTATACAGCGTGGTTACTTTAGAAGTTACGAGCGTTTTCTTTTAGCTATAAAAATAAATTTGATTGTAAGAATGTCGGAATTTGTCTCAGCATCAGGGGGTTAAGTCTATACTCTGTCAGAGAATAAAGTCAAAAGGCAATAAAATATAACTAAAGCGTTGCCTTTCATCCAATAGCTGAACAGACAATGCGGCGTTGATCACGGAACAGTTTAAAATTTTGCATATCGTCACCTTAATTGTAAAACCACCTAACTCTAGTTTTTATAAAATTAACATTAGCCTTTTAAAACAAAGTTGCAGATGTCATCAGAATCACATTTTTTATAAAAACTGGAGTGGTTTTAAAATTAAGGTGACGATATGTAACTTGGACAGAATTTAGTCGAGAAATTGATTTCCTGCGAAAAATAGTTCCCGGTCTCCTGAAGATATAATTGGTAGCTTAAACCATCCGAAATCACATACTTTGTCTCACTATAAATTGAGAAAAACACCGGAACAAAAATGTATTTCATTCGTTTAAAAGTCAGTAACCATAGTTACCACGATAAAATGTATTTTATTGGTTTACAACTACAGTAACCGGAGTTACTTACTAGGTATTTATTAATTGTCAATTTATAGTGGCCAAAGTAAAGAAAAAAACCGTATTTTGCATTTTCTTTTGCAAAAAAAAATTACAATTGTTATGTCATAGCTTCAATATTATAAAAGATTTTAAAAGAGGTAGAACATTTTAGTATAAAAATTTGAATTCCCGGAAGTGCAGCTCTAATAATTATAATTTTTATTTAACGTTGAAAAACGGCTTCGACGCGTCGCGGCGGCTTCGGCATGCGCGCGCTGCCGATGTAGTGAGTATAGTTTTTTTAAATGTATGCCAATAAATATTAATTTAAAAGTTTGAAAAATGCTAGGGTCATCTAAACACTTTATAAAATATGATTTCGGGATAATAAAACTTGCATCAATATTTTTAAAAGGTATTTATTTGTTAATTTATAGTTTTTACGGGTTTCGGTTGTCATAAAAGACGGTATAAAAGTTTAAATAGTAATTGATCTATAGATCTATTTCTTGGCACCCTTTTTATAAGCATACTTAACAAGATATCGTTTTGGTAGTTCATAAAATTATTTTTATTTTATTAATTAATAATTTGTGAATTTTAAAAAATAATAAAATTATGACAAAAAATGTTTTTGCCATATTGTTGTTGGTTGCTGTTTTTGTATTTTTTTATGTTCTAAAAAATTGTTTATAACAATTATTTTCAATATTTTAATAATGTGGTAATGGATAAAGATGCCTTTTTGTTTTTTTTTAAGATACGCTTGTAAAAAATTGTCTTAAAGTAGGGGTGTGCGAATATCGTTCGAATATTAATATTCGAATCAAATAATTCCATTTTTAATTCGATTAATGTGAATTTTATTCACGCCATTCATTTATTAAGGACTTAAATAAAATGCATATAATTTGTGAATTTATTAGAAAATGTTCAAATATATATATTTTAGAAACACTTGAAAGTTTGCGAATGATAAAATAATGCGCGAATAATTCCAAAAAAATCAAAATAATTACAATTTTTCCGAAGTATAAAATTATTCAAACTCTTTTGAATTATTCAGATATTCTTCAAATTTTAAAATATAAACTTTTCGATTCGAGTTTTGAATCGGAATTCGGAACGAATAATTCGTAAGTTCAAATTATTTAAACACCCCCATTTTAAAGAGTGACTTCGTCTTCTCAAATTATAACTGGCGCTTTATAAATATACTATGAAGTGTTAGTCGTTAGTCGGTAAAACACAGTTTTGTGTCAGATTAGCGAGTACTCACCATAACCAACAACAAACCAACAGTAAAGTTAAATGACGCTTCCATTAAAAAAGCACCATGGTTACCAAAACACTTTATTGTACGCCCTGTATAAAATGTATATTAGCTTATAAAGCGACAATTTGGAAATCAAAATCATAGCTAAATATGGTGTTGTGTTTCAAACAAGTTATGATCGCTTATCGAACACAAACCCAAAAGTTGTTTCTTCCGTCAACAACGCTCAGCAGTAGGTACTATATATCGGCGTAGCGAAGTAACCAGGTGCAACCAAGGTCGACCAAGTAATCCATTACGGAACACTTTTTGCGTCAATTGTATCATTGCACTTTATTTGTTGTCTTTTTTATTGCTGGTATGTTTGAATATAAATAATTAGAAAATAATGCTAATATCATCAGATACATAAATAAATGGTATTATTGTTAAGTAACGTTATTTTTTTTATTAAAACGTAAAACCATTAGCAAGTTTATAATATCTAAGTCTAAAACAAAGATAATTTTTATGTGGCGCCATATTTGAAATAATAGCAGAAATTTTTTGTTCAAATTGCAATTTTTGACCAACATTATGCAGAAACATCTGTAGTAAGGCTGGCTTTGGAAATATTCGCTTTTAAATTTCAGTTAATTTGGGTCGCCAATTTTTATCATTCCTAAACCGTGTAAACCACTGGACCCAAAAATGTATTGTATGATTTTTGACATTTTTGCCTTCTAAACACGACGGTCAGAATTTGGCCATGAGTATGAGGTAACAATTTTTTCTTCGATGGAAAGGAAATCTACATATTTTCAATTCGTTTTTACCTCCAAAAATCAATGTTGCTGTAGGTAGAAAGCGTTGCTAGGCAATGTACTTTTCTGGGCTATGGTCGAGAATATATTTTTCTTCGATCTGACGTAAATCTACATATTTCCAATCCATTTTTTTACTTTCAGAATGTATTTCCTGTAGGTAGAAGGCTTTGCTAGACATTATACTTTTCCGACCATGGGCGGAAATACTTTTCCGGACGCATAACTTTTCTTATGCTTTTAGTAATCACTGATCACGTTTGTCAAAGAAATGAAACAATACATGACAATTACCAAAGCAATGTGTTATACCGAGTTCAAATAATCAAATGTTTAAACTTTATATTTAATAAACTAAATAATGGATTTTTTATGCTAAAGCGAAAATTATAGAATTATTTTAATCGGAGAAATTATAGTATGTGCAACTCGTAGGAATATCATATTTCCGGACTCATGATGGTGAAACTCCACCATCGTCCGGAAATATATCGCTTTAGGTAAAATTTTAGTTTTCAAAGTTTGTATTTTAACAGCTACCCTAAGAGACTGCAATTAATGAATAAAATTATTTAATGTTTTTATATCGTTCATAAAAATTAATAAATTAATGGAGGTGTATTATTTTAAAAATAACATAATAAAGAGTGAGAATTTAAATGTTCTAGTTAAAATAGATCATAAATGTTTTTCCATTAACCGGCACTAGCGAGCGACTAATTCTCTTTAAAGTGTTTTAGGTAATTAGGCAAATAACCAGCTTCATTTATATGATAATCCTTTTAAAATCAATAACACGTTTTCAATCGCTATTTAATGTTTTTATTAACGATTTTCCAATACGCATGTAATTGAATGAAGTGGAACTATAAAATTTTCTTGGCGCCATCCAAGTCTAGCAACAGGTTGTTTCGTTTAAAAGCCATTTCCTACTTCGTTCTGTATTAATAATATTTAAAACCAGAATAATGATGCAACACTGGTGATTTTTAAAACTTACCTTATTTAACCTTTTTTTTAACCAACTTCAAAAAGAAGAAGATAACCAATTTTCCTCTATGCTTTTTTTTGTGTGTATGCTACGCGATTACTTCGTCAATTGTTAACCGATTTTAAAAATTCTTTTTTTTATTAGAAACAATGCACTTTGGCGGTGGTTCCATAAAAACCGAGTCAGGATCGCATGAGAGAAAGGTACTCGACCGACCTATTGTTTTTCTGTGCCGTACGTTGTTCGTGTAGCAAAGCTGCCTCTAGACCAGTATATACTTAAACATCGAGGGTACATTCAGAATCGACAACCTGGGGTAAAATTTACCCTTTTACTGAACTGAAAGATAGACTACAAAAATACATCGGGATATCTAATTTGGTTGATCGACATTGGCGGGGTCATGATTAATTCTGGTTAGTAATTTTTTTAATTTCTTTTATAGAAATTTAAAAAAAAATTAACAAACCAGAACTAACCATGACCCCCTTCCCAATGTGACAGTTTTGCATGACCGTCTGTAACGTTCAAACCAATCAAATTATACGTTCCTGTGCTTTTTACTGTAGCCTCTGAAAAAGGTAATGGTAGTGTTTTTTATGATATTTTTACCGATTTAAAAGTAGTAATATTAATAAATTTAAAAATAAATATAACTAGAAAGCCAAAAATAAACACTTTTTTTTAATTAAACCAATTTCTAAAAATTAAGTAAAACTTACTAAAAAGTTGTGTTAATAACTAAATAAGCAAAAGCTTTTTATAGTTATATACTACTACTATACTGGTTACGCAAAAAGGTATTGGGATAACGCAACAACAAGGGATGTATGATGAATCACTAATACAGAAATGTTTACATGCAAGTATTCTCGTTAGATTGTCTCTTTTCCTCACATTGCCTATGTGTTATGTTATTTAGCTGATCCGGTATAGAAACAAAAGGTCAGAGTTTTCTTTTTATCCAATATGTATAGGTATTTATTGTTTTGTTTTCTTTATGACTGGTCTTGGGCGTGCAGGAGCTTTAAAGCTGGAATTATAGATTGACGTTTCTGTTTCCGTTTACCGTTTAACGTTTTCTGTTCGAAGATAAAACAACAACTTTATGTTTGTCAATTTATATTTTCTGTTTACCTTTTTCATATACCTAATTAGAAACCAAAACGTTAAACGGCGATCGGTGACGGAAACGTCAATCTATAAATTTAGCTTAAGACTTTTAGCAAACCCAGTTTGGTTTATATTTTCGTATCAAGTCGGTGTAAGCCTTATACATATGTGTATATTTTACATAAAAGGAGCTATATGCATTTAAAAGATAATGCCAGTATAACTTTTTTTCTGGTTTATTTTTGACGTTGTTTTTATTAAAAATTAAAAATAATAATAATTGCATTCTGTATGTGTTTACTAATGCATAAAAATGTACAGTGAAACTTATTGTATTTTTTGCGTTCTATGTTAACATTCCTTAGATATTTTAGACAATAGACATACCATAAATTATAGAGTGTGTGAGTGTTATCCCATGACCTTCATTTTCAGATATTAAAACTATGTCAGTATTTCATCTCATTGTTGTTATTTTCATGTTTGGTATTAAACCCGTTTTTCTTTTTATTATTACCAAGCAATTACATTAGAAATATCCTAATTGGTGGGCCGCTTTTTTAACTTGGGTGGGCGGCGTTATCCAACCTATCGGGCATCTCCGCCCATTAGTAGTGCCTTAAAAACGTAAAGTGTTTAAACTCAAAAGTTTCACCTAATCCAAAAATTAAGCATATCTTGATTATAAACAATACATTTGAGCAATCAGCGCCCTTTCCATTAGAAATTTATATGTTATTGACACTTTACAATATTCAAATTTGCTTAAGTGAGCCGGCCTTCCCGGACCTCTCCTAAACTAAAAAAACGTATTTATTTTTAATTACTGGGTCAAAAATTCTAAACCTATTTTATTGTACGTAATAATACTTATTAAAGAAATCAGAGTTGAGTAGTATTCGAATTCTCGATATTCAGAATCGTACCAAAGACAATTATAGTTAGTGAAACTACAATCGTCTTTGATCGTATTCAAAATACATTGGGCTGGTATTCGAATATATCTGTGTGTTTGGTATTCGGTATTTGGCAGAATACTTTTTGGTTAGTATTTGGGGTTTTGTATCCAGAATACCGTTTTTGTATGATAGTGTTCGAATACAAGTTTTAGGTATTTGAGTACCGGGACTTGAAGTATTCAAATACCAGCATACCCAGTATTCGAATACCGAAATGTGAGTAGCAGTCTTTGAATATCAAAATGATGAATATCAATCAGTATTCCGTGGCCAGAAATCGTAGAAATGTTGGGCAAAGACTTTTTCTTTCTTCTTTGCTCTTCACAATTTAAAGGAGCGAGAACACGGAGATGTTGTTGCTTTTTGTAAATCGTAAAATATAGGGCCAGGTTGTTTTTTGCTCTTCAGTATTCGTGAATACCCAATCCTGGTATACATAGATACTGAGTATTCAAATACTTTTTTTGTAGATATTCGAATATTTAGTATTCGAATACTTTTTTACTATATTCGGATTCGAAAACCAATTTTAGTAGTAGTTTAACTTAATTTTACTTATTAATAATCTTTTGAACATTAATGTCCTAAAAGATTTTTTTATGCTAAAACCACATCTTTAAAAAATGTTAATGAATAAACCATAACTACCACAGTTAATTTTTTTTGTTTTTAAGCAAATTTAAATTTTACATTTTTTATTAACGATTATTCTTTTTTTTTTTTCAGGTAAGGCTTCATTTACATCAATCGTGCCGCACGCCTCTTTTGGATCATGTGCAACAAGTCAATTTCTACATTGTTTCCGACTGGTAAATTGATCGTTTTACGATACTATAAAGTACTATAAACTATATCGATTGGCAACAGTTAAGGTAATCGCTGTTTTTTAATGGCTCGGTTTCTTAACAGCCACGGGGCAAATATTGCCTTTATTAGCGTAATGATACGCGGTGGTTAAAAAATGTATTCTGAAGATTGTGATATTCTCGACTCTAGAAGATTTTAGTTGAAACAAAAAAGTTACGATATAAAATTAAGATTTCCAACTGAATTTATTTTATAAGGAAAATTCTTAATTTAAATTGGAAAATAAATAGGTACCACTGTTAAAGTTTACCGTTTATTACTGCTTTTAATAAATGTTAATTAAAATGAAACATACCTTACATACCGGTTGTCAGCAAATTTATATGAGAATCCATAACGCCTAGAGAACTAGAAATACTAAAATGAAACATATTATATTATAGATATAGGGAAAAGACGAGTTTTTACATATTTTTCTGTTTCAAGACAACGGGGAAAAGGATGGGTTGAACATTTCATTTTGCTACCCCTACGGTGCCCTGGTACTTGGGCATAAACCTTCTAGTACGAGTTTCGAATAGGAAGCTACGTTTACCTATCTGTTTACCGGATTAAAACTATTTTATATTAAATATATTATTTAAACAAAGGTATTGCCATAAGGTTGCCTACAAAATAATGGTGAAGACTATATTCGAATTTAAAAAATCAGCTCAAAATTTTTTACACACCCTGTATAATGGCAACCCCTATTTTTGTGGCTTGGTCAAAAAAAAGGGCCTATGTACAAATTTGCAGAAATTTAGATAGTAATAATAAAATTTAAAAAAATATATATAATGATATCAGTTTGGTCATGTATGTAGTAAAAATAATAAAAATTGGTATTATACAGGGTATGTCAAAAATTTTGAGGATATTTTTTAAATTTGAATATAGCCTTACCCATATTTTTTTAGGAACCACTATGTCGATATATTTGTTTAAATACGATATTTAATATAAGATACTTTTTATCCGGTTGATATGGGTAAAGGTCTTTTCCCATCTTAGACTATTCGTGGACTGTCACAGTTACAAAGCTAATAAAAAAATACTTATGTAGCTCATTTTCTAAACCTGCTTTGGTAATTAAAGCACAAAAGCATTTGTTTAACAACATTTTAATTTCGTTATAAAACCAACATATCAAAACAAAAGTACCAAAACAATGTTTGACTTTTTAACATGATATAAAATCCTTCTGGTAAGTAGGTGTTTTTTTTTAATTACCAATTTATTTCAGTACTAGAACTGGACTCGACGACGTTTCTGCTAATGCTTGGGCATTTTAAAATTTCAAGCTTTTGTAACACATAATTTTTAGCATTTTTGCTTGTGTAACCAAAAAATAATAAAATCTAAAGCTTTGTTTTGCATTAAATTACCTTCCATCAAAATGGACATTTATTTCTCCCTGACTTTATTTTTATTTATTTTGCTATAAGTGGTAATTACCGATTGACCAAGGACGTACGTTTTTGTTTTTAAAGATACTTACACCTCACCTAATAGTTCAAATTATACGTTTTACCATTATTTATTAGCGGCGCCAAAACTATGGTAACTACAACATCGACCTAGGCGTGTTCGGTAATGACCGAGGCGGCAAAGAAAAAAGGCACAGAGGAAACAAAAGATTGACCCGCGAAGCCTGCGGTCACGACCCGATCTTGACTCGCCGCAGGCCTGCAAAGCGCCAACAACCTCGTGTGAGAAAATCCCAGATCGCGAAGATCCGAGGCGCGGCTCTATGGTACTTTACATTTCATCTATCGACACTAGATTTTTACAACCAATTTTATAACTTTTACAAAATTCACGACCGTGTGTAAGTATGTTTGATATTTAAAATAAAATAGGATTTATTAAGGAATACTGTAATTAAAAATGTTGTTATCATTATGTTATATAGAGAAAAAGGTATGGGATCTGGGTAACTCTTTAGTTAATATAATAAGTTTAAAATTGGACACCGCACTTTACAAATAAGAACAAAGGGTTGGACCCAAAGATGTGTTTTCGATTTATTTTTATCTCCTAAATAGACAAAATTTCGTGGTCAGAATTAAGCTAAGGGCTTACAATTTTTTCTAGCCTTAAGAAAACGAAGAAAAACTGCAATTTTAACGGGTTTTCTTAGCAATTGTTTTAAAGAATAAAGAATAATGGAGCTAAACTGACGTACTGAACACGAATCCATGGTAGTTTTGCGCCAGCACTCACCAGGTCTTAAGTAATTAAAAAAATGTCAAAAGCCGTGGATTTTTCTAATTTCTTTTTTAATTGTTCTAAACACCCTGTATCTTGATAACGAAAAATTTTCGGAAGCATGTTTATTAAACCTTTTTCATATTTTATAATGTAAAATCTGCTCGAAATTTTTCTTAACAACATTCTGTAACACGCTGTATACTAAAGAATATGTCTTAAATTAAATATTTTAGGGGCAATTCCAAATAAATTTTGTATTTAGAATAATTTTATTTTGAACCCCATAAATGTTATTTTGCGGCACAACTTTTTAATTATTTCACCATGAAGGGGGCCCGAGATTTTGGTCACTACCAGGGCCCGCCACGGCTCTTGGTGGTCCTTGATCATATCACGTTATAATAAAAATAGATATTTCTGTCTTTTTCAGACACCAATGTCGGGTTTTAAAATGGGCCTTAATTTTCGGGGATATAATATATACTGCTGCTTGAGCAAGCAGTTTTGGTACATCGACGAGATAATAGAATAACAAAACAAGCAGTATTAGTCACGCATGTTTACATGTCGGGATTTAGTTAGATTGTCTCCTTTCCTTACATTGCCTATGTGTTATGTTATTTAGCTTAACCTGTATGTTTAAAAAAATACTATAAAAATCAGAAACTCTATTCTTCTTAGTATGGCTTTCGTCACAAAAGGGAACATCCATTATACACGTAAGGTTTTTTATTGAATTTTTTACTCCTCCTCCCCCTGGTGATACTTGGTGAGGTTTTTAAACTACACCCCCTCCACCCCTTATCACTGTGTATTTGTTTGGTGCAAAATGTTTTATTATTGTTTTTTTTCAATGTTATACTTAAATAGAAGTAAGTATAATTTTATTTTATTTTAGAAAATAAACAACCGTTATATTCAGGTACACATTAAATTCGCAAGCTTTTCGGTTGAAATCGCAAATTTAATTAAAAAAACTCGTTATATTTTTACTACACCCTTTTTTCCCTCTGGTGATGTTAAGTGATTTTTCCGAGACCTTCCCCTTCCGTTTGTCTTTTTAAGGTATAGTTGTGCGTGTCAAAAAATAAATGAAACACCTGTATACATTATACGTGGACATATATTGAATTAGGAACATGCTTATAAAAATACGCTTAAGTTCGAATTGCCATCATCTGCTTTATGAAAACAATATACCGGTTCAGCTAAATAACATAACACATAGGCAATGTGAGGAAAAGAAACAGGCTAACGTGAATACCCGATGTAAACATTTCTGATTGAATTTGTCACATACATCCTTTGTTGTTGCTTTACTAGTCGACCAGTTATTTTTTATATTACCAAGAGTCGCATTCTGCTCAGTTTTCAATATGCCGTTTTAAAGTATTTGTAAAAAAATATATTTTCTGCCATTTACTATTTATAAAAACTTTTACTGGTCAGTGGTCAGTATTGCAACATTAAGAAAGTATACCATAATATTATGACGAGCAATTTCTTGACCTCTCAACTTTATGAAATGCAATCTGATATGTTAATTTAATTATATCATGATTTTGTAAAAATGTTTATGTAATTCATTACAAAAATTTGTCTCGATTTGGTTGATTTACAGTGTGCTTAGTAAACAATAAAAGCAATACATTTGTATTAGTGTAAGATCCGAATAGAAGGCGACCTGCATCCATCCGTTTACCGAATAAAAAGTATTTAAACAAAGGTATTGGCTACAGGGTTTTCTAAAAATTATGGTCAAGCCTATTTTTAAATTTAAAAATAACCTTAAAATTTTTGACACACCTTGTATAATGGCAAAACTAGTTTTTTAAATGTTTAAATAATACAGAGTGTACCACAAAATTGGAATAGATATTTCGAAATTTTAAATTAAACCTATTTCCCATGGGTTTATTTATAAAAATGAAGAGAAAACAATTTAGTAATGTAGATATAAATAAGTACTGTTATGTGGAGAAAAAAAATATAAAAATTGCCAATATACTGGGTGTCAAAAATTTTAGGGTTATTTTTTTATTTAAATTATAACCTTGACCATAATTTTTAGGCAACCCTGTAGCAACACCTTGGTTTAAATACTATATTTATTATAAAATACAGAGGCGGCGGAGGGCGTGGGCGATGTGGGCCATCGCCCACGGCCCGAGGGGCCACGCGCATAGATTTTGCATTAATAAAAGTAAAATAGTAAAGGGTCTCGCAGGAAAGGTGAAGACTTTTTTGCTGTCCATTTTTTCCCACAATACCATTTGTCAAGAAGGGGCCTCGCAAAATGTATCTTGTCCATATAAAATTTTGATCTTGCACCGCCACTGATGAAATAGTTTTTATCCGGTAAACAGATGGGTATAGGTCGCTTTCTATTCGGCTCTTAGACTATACAGGGTGTCCCAACACTATTTATACACGAAATAACTTTGCCCCTGTACAAGATACAAAAAAAACTTAAAATAAGAAATGTTTATTTGGATACATTCTTTTTATTCACAGTACCAGTTAATATACAAGGTGTCTTAGAAACAGACTTTTATTGTCAAGTAGGTTTTTTCAAATAAAACAATCAGTATATTTTACCAGTTTTTGACTCTGTATTAAATTTTACCTTTAAAATAAATAACACACTATACGTCAATTATTGCTGGTTTTTAGATATCAACAGTATGCTGGTACACTGATCAACAATTAAAAGTGAAGAAAGAAAATAATATTTTATATTTAATGATTTTTAAATGATGTTGTTACTGTCAAAGTGATAAATAAAACAATACCATGTAAGAGCTACTAAGTCATCTATTAAGTTTATTTTAGATATAATATACATATATTTACTTACTTAACCTGAAAACCAGTCATAATTGACGTATTGCTGTTTTTTTAGTTAATTAAGTAAATATGTGTCCAAAATAAACTAAGTTTCTGACATACCTATAAGTACTTTTTACAATAAGAGGTAATTATTACATGGTAATAAATTTTTGTTACTTCGGCAGTGACAGAATTATTAAAAATAATTAAAACCAAAATATTATTTCCTTTTTCACATTTAATCTTTAGTTAGTATATTAGCATACTGCTGATATTTTAAAAGCAGCAATTATTGATTTACAGTGGTGGACAAAAGTATTGGCACAGTACATGTTTTCAAATTAAAAACATTTTATCTCGCAAACATAAATGCAGAAAATTGATTCATTAATATGTTTTGAACCTCCAACTATACCCTTCATTTTTGATATAACAAAACAGTTATATACTCAAATGTTACAAACATTCTAATAAAAATATTAATTGATTATCACTTTAAGTGGACATAAGTATTGGCACTCTTAATAATTTATCAGTAAATTTTTTTGTTCAAAAATGGTAAATACACAAACAAATGAAAAACATTCATATTGATTTGAACATACTTTCCATGCATTAGATGTTGTAGAATTTGTCGGTTAGCGTCGGCAGAATCTTGAAAACTAAACTATGGGTCGAAAAGGTCAAGAAACAACCATCGCCGAACGAAAAATCATTATTAATTTACATAAAAATAATAAATCATATTCGGAGATTGCCAGTATTGTCAAGAAAAGTCGTTTTACAGTTCGGAGTGTGATTAAGAGGTTTAAAGACAGCGATAATTTTAAAAATGCCCCACGATCAGGTCGTCCGTCTAAGCTGACAGAAAGAGAAAAAGGAAAATTGTTAAGCAGATCAAAATAAATCCTCATTCTTCAGCTTCAGAAATAACAGCGATGTTGAGAGAAGAGGAAAATAAAGAAGTAAGTGCGAAAACGGTTCGTAGAGTTCTTCATGAAGCAGGTTATAGAGCTAGAGTTGCTAGAAAAAACCATACATCAGCAAGACCAACCAAAAAAGCGCTTAGATTTTGCAAATCTGTATGTTGGTAAAACAAATGAGTTTTGGAATAAGGTAATATTCTCCGACGAAAGCAAGTATAATATTTTTCATTCAGATGGGAGGCAACTTGTATGGAGGAAACAAAATACGGAATTAGACGTGAAGAATTTACAACAAACTGTGGAACATGGTGGAGGCAGCGTGTTAGTTTGGGGGTGCATGGCGTCAGGTGGTGTGGGAAATCTAGTCTTTATTGACGGAATAATGGACAAAACAGTTTACTTAAATATTCTGAAAGATAATCTTAGGCAGAGTGCTGAAAAACTTAATCTGGTGGAAGATTATTACTTCCAACAAGACAATGATCCGAAACATACGGCTCATGTAGTTAAGCAATGGATAGTTTTTAATGTTCCTCACCAATTAAATACTCCTCCTCAATCTCCCGATCTTAACCCAATAGAGAATTTGTGGAATGAATTGGAGAAACGCATTAGAAAACACCACATTTCGAGTAGAAGTCAGCTTAAAGAGCTTCTCCTTCAAGAATGGAATTCTATTGGGCAAGAATTGACACAAAAATTGGTTCATTCCATGCCAAAGCGCCTTGGAGAAGTAATTAAAAGGAAAGGACTCCCAACGAAATATTAGTTCATATGAAACTCTTTTATTTTAATTTACTGTGCCAATACTTTTGTCCACTTAAAATAAGAATTAAATTTTGATTTAAAAAACTTTTACTGTAAGTCAAAGAATTAAATTTTATTTTTGTATTAGAAATTATGGTTTCAATAGAAGGTTCAAAATAAATAATTGAATATATTTTCTGCATTTTTGTATGTGAGATATACTAGCCTTAAAGTTGAATACATGAACTATGCCAATACTTTTGTCCACCACAGTATAGTGTGTTATACATTTTGAATTTAATATTTAATACAAAATCAAAGTTTGGTAAAATACATATATCATTAAAAAACCTACTTGACAATAAAAATTTTGTTTTTAAGATACCTTGTATAATAACAACTACTGTCAATAAAAAGAGTGTTTCCAAATAAACATTTTTTATTATAAGTTTATTTATGTATCTTGTACAAGGGCAAAGTATTTCGTGTATAAATAGAGTTGGGTATACTGATGGTATTTTTAAAAACAATTTATTCATTTTGCCGAGGTTCAGTTACATTCAAATGTATATTTTATTTTCTGTCGATAATTATTTAGGATATATAAAATTAGCGAGCTAATAATTAGGTCAATAAAGGAATATATTTTATATTTTTAACAATGTGCCAGTATTTAATTGATAAAATAAGAATAATGTTTAAATTATTATAAAGAATCTTCTGTATTGGTCAAGATCATTAACAAAATATATTGGCAATTTAAAATTACCGTAACCATGTATTTTTTAAATAACCATCAATCAAAAATTCGATTAAAAATAATGATTTATTTAACTGTAATTCGTACTTTATCCTTAATAACTTAAACAGGTATAGTATAGATAAACTAAACCATAATTAAGAGTAAAAATTGTAAAAACACTATAAAATGTCGTCATCATCAAATTTTAGATGTTTTTAAACGGAAGTAAATAATATAAAACGTGATAAAATAGACCGTTACCAGTCAAAGAAGTCAAGGACTTTTTGTTTTGGCTCTAAGCATTCCGTGATATAATCCCTGATGACAACACAATCAACGTGTGAGTCGAGAACTGCTGTGCTCTGGCCTTCAAGGCAGCATGTTTTCAAACAAAAAACACTAATCAAGCAAATTCCAGTGCGATAAGTGACCTCATGTCACATATTTCTAATAGTTTTTTTACAAAACACTTCTTTAGGTCTACCACAACAATAATTTCCGTTTTTGTATTATAAGTAGTATAAGCAACTAAAAAAAAAAGACTGCCATAAACGGTTGTGTGATGTATTAGCCCTAAGAACTTTGCTAATACCCACGTGCTACTTGTAGGTTCTCCTTAAATGAAATGCCGGATACTTTTAACGGACTAATTTTATTCAGAGGGATTGAAGTAACAAACAAGAGGCTGATACATGGTGTAATTTGCTTAAATACTATTTACAGGAGTGGGGTGGTGGATACAGCGCCACCGCAATACAAATAAATGAAATATATCACAGGTTGTAAAAAGAAACTTGATTATGGAGAAATGACAAGAAAGATGGAAAAATTTAAGTACATAAAATATTATAAATAAATTGAAAAAAATTTTGAACCACCCTGGATAATGCCATTTTTTTAAATCGAGATGACAGTACTAATATTCCAATTATTTTTTTCTCCCAAGTTATAAATAAAGCAATAGGAAATTTTTAATTTTAAAACTTACAAGGTTTTAGAAAATTCTGTATTCTTTAGCATTAATGTACATATTTTATTAACTAGCATTAGCTTGCATTTAAAAAATGGGATAACCATTATACAGGGTGTGTAATAAAATTTTTAAAGTTATTTTTTAAAACACATATAGCTTTGAGCAGGTCCGTTCCTGAGGTGACTTGCACCCTGGTGCAAGAAAAAATATTGGTCGCTCCTATACGGAATGTATTTTGATAAATTTATCACATGAAGTGTCTAGTTTCCTAGTGTACTAGTTAATATTAAAGTGTGTAAACTTTCAAACGACACCCTCATATTATATGACACATTTGATGATTTTTTAGTGGAAATAAATACAGAAGTATATTTAAAATAATTTTTATTAAAGCTTTAGACAAACAAGACAACAAATAATAAAACAAACCTATTTATGTTACTTACGTTACAAATTTAATCATAAAATAAAACTCAATTTAAAAAAAGAATATAGGTATTAAATACTTAAATAAATAAATAAAACAGCATGTTACTAAAATTCAACTTTTTGGCCTTTATTTTGATCAAATAAGTAATTTATATTCAAGCTGTCACATATTTCATTTTTATTTTTAGAAATTAGCGCCAAATTAGTCTTTCTTAACTCAGTGTTGTTTGTAAATAGCTTCTTATAAGTTTTTATTTCGAAATTTTTGATTTAAACATAAAATATGTTTAAAATTAAAATAATAATTATGGAATTCTTAATTGGTGGGATATAATTTTTAATGATTTTATTTCAAAATTTCCGCTTCTGCAGCATTGCACCCTGCGCCTTGCACCAGTTGCACCACTTGGATGGCGCGGCCCTGGCCTTGACCCTAATTTTTTAGGACACCCTACGGCAATTTCTCTGTTAAAAAACTATATTTAATATAAAACAGTTTTCATTCGGTCAACAGATGGGGACAGGTCGCATTCTATTCGGATCTTGTACTAATAGCTTTTGTACTTTAATTGTGCTGTTTTGTACTTTAATTGTGCTGAGGCAAATTGCAAATATTAAACAACTAAGAATTTTTTTAAATAGAAATGATACTGTTATTACAAGTACTTATGCTAAAGTTATTTTTTCCAAAAGAAAAAGCTTTTTAATTTGTTTTTTAATAATGCCTTTATCAGTGTACTTTAAGTTTTTTTTTATTGGTAACTCTAAATTAGTCATTCTGTTTTTAAACAGTGTTGAAATTAATTGTTGTAATTTATTTTATTCAAACTCATTCACATTCGGCACCTTAAGTTGTTTTTATATAAGTAATATTTATAATTAAGAAAGAATACGGCAATGCTCATAGTAGATGACAATATTAAGAGGATTAAGTTCGACAACAAACGGAGCAAAAACAGTCTTGATAAATTAGGAAGCAGTTCATTGATCGGCTTAAATTTACTTATACAAAACGATTATTTTAATTTGCTGCCATTTTTTTCTTCTTCTGAATTCTTAACGATTACATGATCTGAAAATGGTATTGGTATGGGTGTGGTCTTGGACATTACTAAATACGTAGGTTTTTTCAAAAGTACCAGATACTCTTCGTTACCCACAGGATAGCCTTTACAAATAACTATCCCTGTAGCATTTTAATGGCTACCTAAGGGGACCTTGTGATATACCATTTTAAAGCTCCTGACGGGTACTTTATAACCCTAGAATATAAAGTTAATACCTTTGCCTAATATAAAATGGCGGCACTTTAAAAAACCTAAATACCTACCTGATTTGGATGGCCATATTTCCGAAACTAATAAAGTTAGATGTACTAAATGTGGTATTTTCTAAAAGGTCTTTTAAAGATTCTTTTAATAGTGACATAATATACAGGGTGTTATATTAGAAAAATATATACTTTTTCCTACCCTGTATAGTATCACCATTAAAAGATCTTTAAAAGAGCTTTAGGAAAAACCATATTTGGTACATCTAACTATTAGTTTCGGAAATATGGCCATCCAAATTAGGATTTTTTGTGCCGCCATTTTGTATTCGGTAAAGGTATTGACTTTTTATTGTAGGGTTATTAAGTACTAGTCAGGAGCTTTAAAACGATGTGCCACAGGACTTTCCTTCCCATTTATTTTTTTTTTGAAGATGGCGCCATCTTAAAAGTTTTATCTGTAAATTTTATTCTAAAACATAGTATTTATGCATCAATTTCATATTCCAAAGTTTTACTTTTTAAAATTAATCCGTGCAAAAAATAAAAGGGGGGAATCCCCTGTATATGTAAAGTAATTGCTCACTAAACGTCAATAACCCCTTGCTAGAAGACTGCTTTGGTCCTAGTACCGAGGAATAGAGACTGAGTGTACTTATCCCTATTAATATATCCATAACTAATGCATATTGATGTCAAATACCAGCTTCTACAATTGTATACTTATTTTACTGGTCTTTCCATTTATTATGTAATGGGAGGGGTATGATTTAATTTTAATTTTAAAATTAAGGACTGTGCTGCAAGGAGGATGCAGCTCCATTTTTTGAATAATTTTGATTTTTTGGCTTGACTGGTGCAAAAACGATGCAAATCCGTTATTAAATATAAAAGGTATAGGGATTTTTGTATATCTGCATCCTTATTTGTTTGGTGAAAAAAGTTCATCGCATCTTCGGAGCGAATCCCTTTTCCGGCAAATTATTATTTTTACGGCCGTAGTAGAACTTTTTATGAAGAATAACTTTTTAAGTAAAATTAGCAATATAAAAGTTTTCCATATAACGCCAACTTACGTAGTCACAGTGTATAGGTTTTTAAATGTTAGTTTGGTACTTAAAATATAATTTTAACTTATTGTGTTATGTGCTGTTTCTAGGTCCATATGTAAGGGTGCGGCGGATCGCTTTAAATTACTATTAATAAAAAAGTACTTAACTACAACAAAGTAATAAATTGCGTGTCAACAATGCACAGTTAGCGGCAATATTATTTCTAACAAACGCAATCCATCTTAGCAAAACAGAAGCAGAGGTATCACATATCGATGCTTCGCCGTCATCAGGAAGTGCATTCTTCGGTTTTGCGGAAAGACTTAACGTATTCCTCCTATTCGCTAACAGTCCGTGTGTATACAAGCGGAAAGTCAGAAGAGCTTTATAAATTACAAAACATGCTGCTTGCACTCAGGGAGTCCTCTATGCAGTGGCGTAAGTCCTTTGCTTAGATGCGTTCGTCCTTTTTCAGTTTTAAATTTCCATTTCATTGGGTGATCTTAATTTGCTCATGAATGTGTTTTGTGGTGAAATATTTTTAAAATAAGAGTACGTGATATACAAGTTTATACAGTGAGGACCTAAAGTTTGTCCCCGCCCCTCCCGTTTGAAGTCTACAACGTTCGGTATATGGAAATAAAATTTGGAACGATAATATAGTTAATATGTGAGCACGTTTTACATTTTTGACATATTATTGACAACTTGAAATGTCACTGTGATATTAACCGTCAATATTAACATTTTCTGTCAAACTGCTGTATAATATCTGCATTTAGAATTGGTTACCTTTGCCAAAAATATTAACCGTTTTGAATTTATCGTGTAAAGAATAGGCAATTTCAACTAAGGATATTTTCTGTCAATTCTAATGCAAATTTTAGAAAACAGTACTACAGCAACAGTCAAAGATAACATTTAATAGGTAAAAAATAGTGTTATAGACAGGGGAAGTAGTATCACAGAATGCGTCATTATATTGGTTTTTTCTTTAAAAGTTGTGAACCAAAATATTGCGAATTTGGAGAATGCTTTCGGTATAAAAGTCCTTTAAAATGAACTATTAATCGACCATCTTTTCCATTAAAAATAACATCCGAAAGCTGATTTTAAATTGTCAATCATATGTCAAAACATATAGACCTAACTTATACATTATCGTTCCACCTTTCATCATAATATACCGAGCAGGTCCTCGCTATATAAGTGCTACATCGTCGGCTTAAGGTACGCGCACATACGTCGGCATCGGACGGACGGTACGGATCGGAAAAAATAGTTATAACAAACACGCACATGCGAGTCGTGTAAACCATGGATAAATATTAAAAGTTAGCGGCCTAAATTCTTTTTAAAAAACGCAATTTCTGATCTGTATCGCACATATGAAACGGTAATGGCCGGATCTTAATTCAAATTGCTATGTTCTCTCGAGATTTTTTAAATCCGGTGCAAATCACCCGCACATAGGTGCACTGCTTCATTTAATTTCACTAAAACATTTTTTCCGATCCGTACCGTCCGTCCAATGCCGACGTATGTGCGCGTACCCTTAATCTGCAAACTCCGTAAGTCCACAAATAAAAGTTTTCTTTAAAAATGAAAATATGTAAATTAGTCAGTTATAAGTAGTAAACTTTTTAATTTTATTAGATTTTTTCTTAAAATTGAATGGTACTGATTTAACACCTGGTTTATCCCACGCCACTGACTGAAAGTAAGTTCTATTTATATCCCGACTGAATACAAGCTCATTTAAAAGTCTAAAACGATCTGGAATGTACGTGAAGAAGGGCATTTCTCGGCGGCTGAGAAATATGTACCCGTTATAGAAATTTGCAACATTTCTACGACTAAAACCTTTTCCGTCTTGGAAGTCGCGTAATTAATTGGCATCTAGCATCAGTGTGTTTAAAATCGGACGTTAAAACACTAAAAGGGTTTTGACACGGAAAATTATTTATATTGAAACTAAGGAAAATACAGAAACAGTTGAAATTCTTTGTTTGCCTGGGAACATCAAAAGCCATAACCAATTTACAAAACATTGTATTTTACCTGTTTTTGGGCAATATTGAGAATTTTTCATTATTACAGTGGCGGAGATAATATCATTTCCTAGGAGGAGGAGGGGGAATGCAGTGAACTTAGCCTTGTTTTGTATGGTAAAATCCAAAATCTGCCCAATTTTTTAAAAAATTAATACCGTGTTTTATATATATATGGTATTTCCTGTAACATGAACACTGTTGTGATCGAACAACGTTTGTACAAAAAGATTTTTGTTTTCCTGAAAAGTTGATATAATGTAATGTTACAACGTTGATCAAGCCGACTCTTTAATTTAGGTTACTCGAAGTTCTAACTACTTTCCACTGCATACATATTCAATGTGTGCCGAAGTAAATTAACCATTAACATTTGTTTATGGGGTAAATTAAATCCCGCTAATAGTGACAATATTATAGTACCGACTCCTTTTAACTGTATGGAGCCGATAGCCGGTCCGGTTTAACGATGGTATTGACATTGGGGTAACGACTTTAATAACGCGTACCGTCAATATAAAATATGAAATTTAATTGTGTTTACTGTAACAGAAATGGCTGGCCGGAAAAATCCTGCCGGTTTGCTTACCTCGTAAAATGCTTCCTAGAACGTATATTTCGATATTAATATTTAGTATGTTTATTGCTTAAACGTGTTGGGGCATTGTTTATTCTTAATAAAAATGTTGATTTATTGACGTTTGACGGTAACCAGACAAGTTCTAAATTTACACACATGTAGACCAAGCCTTACCTGTTTAATGTTTGGTTGTACAGTGTGTCTATGTAACTTGTCCACATTTTAAATGTCTATAACTTTTTTATTTCTTAACTTAAAAAAATTATCCAAATAACTAACTTGTACAGTTAGTTATCAAGTTTTTCTGTTATAAAAATTACACAAAACAATTTTATTGACAGAACATATTAACAAAACTTACTTCTTTTTAAATGTGACACTCTGTATATTATAATACTAGTAAATAGGTCTTTTAAAGAGCTTTACAAAATACTTCACTTGATATATCTATTTTTAATAGTTTCCGAAATATGACCATTTAAATTTAAAAAGTAATAGATATGATTTCCATTATATCTACAGTCTAACCCTAAGCTTAGCCCTTTAAATGGGTAGAGTGGAAATCCATAGTGTAATATTTTTTAGATTTAAAGGGTCATATTTCCGAAACTATTAAAGATAGATATAGCAAATGTAGTATTTTTGTAAAGCTATTTAAGAGACCTTTATAATGGTGGTTTAATTTACAGGGTGTCTCATTTAAAAAAAGTTATTTATGTCAATATATTTTGTTAATAAAATTGTTTTGTGTAATCTTCAAACCTGAAAGAAAAAAAAACCTCATAATTCACTGTACAAGTTGGTTTTTAAATCATTTTTCAAGTTAGGAAATAAAACAATTTTAGACATTTAAAATGTGGGCAAGTTAGATCGGACGCACTGTACGACGCGACGTGGCAGGTATGTTTTTGGAGAAGACCCTTGAGAAAAATGTATGCAGCTAAAATGTGGTTAAACTTCCATTTGAAAATGTAAAAAAAAGAAATATAAATCTATTTTAATATACAGGGTGTCCACTAATTACTGGTATACAGAAAATCTACAGATTATATTCTATATCCAAAAGTTGATACAAAGGAAGATACAGATATTTTTTCCAAGATGGCGCCTTGAAGACATCTTGAAATTCATTGTTCATTTATTTAATTTGCCAATTTTATTCAAATTTATAGTATTTATATTCACATCGCAAAGTTTTTTTTTTAATTGATACGTTTAAAAAATAAAAGGAAGAATAAAAGTGAAGTAAATATTTTCCATTTATTTTGATAATTTTTAATACGTTGTGAATATTGTAATAAAACTTGGTATCTGGTGGTTTTTTAATATGAGGTACTCAGATTCAAAATTCATTTTTATTGTGTACTAGGAAGCGGTACCTACACTACTTTGATTTTTCTAAAACGTCGTAAATTTTTTGTGCTATCCTGTATGTTTCATCTAAGTAAATCAGTAATCTCCAAAATAGGTATACTTTGTAAGAATCGCTCTAAGCAACATAAGAGCATAACCTAAATAAATTTAAAGGGTCTTAAAAGCTGCGTTTTTGGGTTTATACAAGCGCAATTTCTCCTGATCAGTATTCATTAAGCCTTTTTCCAAATATTTTTTTACAAAAACATGTTTGGTAAACGATTCTTGTTTCCTGGTAGATATGTATAAAGGCTTAATGCAGGTATTTAAAAATATGTTATCTACGTATTTGAAGAAGAAAAATCATCCGCGTTTTCTTTATAAAGATATAATATGGTTTATTAAATTAATTTTTCCATAAGTAAAACGTTTAGTCATTCTGCATAATAAAACTGGTATCCTGCTACGTTACCGACGCAACCCGTTACCTTGTCAAACTAAATGATGATAATTTGTATATGTACAGTTGAACATAAAATCAATTAGTCTCTTGAATAACTGTAGCACCACTGGGATCACCGTATGCAATTGTGCATTCTGCATGTATAAAAACGAAACTTAACTGTTTGTTGTGTTTCCAGGTGATCTTATATATTAATTTAAATATAACTTCTTGCAAACATAGTCAGATAGGATCCTATGTAGCTTATTTATGTTAAGCAATTATTCACAATATTTGTATCCAAAAAACAATTTACTTTATCAATTTATCTTATCTTAATCAATTTTTGTTGTCGGCTTAAGCCTTTGCTATGCATATTCACATAATGTATGTCACAATGCATTTTCAAAGGGATTAAATAAATATAGTGCTAAAGTTACTGATTTGTTATACGTTTATTTATTTTCTTATGGATAGAGTCAGTGGCGGCTCGTGGCAAAATATTATAGGTTTCTGCATTTACTCAAATAAATGGAATAATATATTCGCGGCGCATTCACCATTTTATCGAAATTAATCCTAAGTCGATATTCAGTTATCAGGTTTCATCTTTATGTAGGCAATTTAGCAAGCAGGCAGCAATAATTAAAGGGCTGGGTTTTTATGAAAATGAAAACAAAACATATTTACGGAAATAAAATTATAAAACACTTAAGTTCATTATTGTTTAAATATGAGATCAATCCGACGATCCTTCTTCCAAGCGAATCGATCAATAACTCTGTCATTAAAGTCTGTGATTTTTGATATAAAGTCTTTTTCAATTAAAAGCATGGCCAATGCAGTTAAACGATTTTGTGACATGGTATTTCGAAGGAAGGTCTTTATTCGCTTAAGTGTAGAAAAACACCTTTCAGCCTCTGGTGTCGACATAGGAGTAGTTATTAAAATATCTAGCACATTTTTTGTCTCTTTGAAAGTGCTTTCTAAATTATTTTGTAATAAAAATTTTAGTGGTGAACCATCATTTAATCCTCTACAGTCCTCCTTTGAATAAATAACTGATAGCTCAGTTTTAAGCCTTCCTTTGTCAATCAGTGGGTAAGCTAGTTGCGTAGCATTCAATTGTTCTTCAGGAAATTTATTACCTACAATACTGTACAAAATGTTCAGATGAAAAAAGTGTTGCGGCTTGAAGGTGACCTCTAAAAACGAATCTATCTTTTGCTGAATTTATAATAACATCACATACTTCCAAAGCAGCAATACGGTGATCAAAGCGACTGTTGTTTGGGCGTTTTCTTTTGCGTTCTTCGTTGTCACTGGAGATATTTGAGGCTTCTTTGACGATTTCATCAACTTTATTTCTAATGCTGATAATGTTTCTTTCAAAATTTTCTATAGCAGTTTTTACTTCCGTTGGCTCAGTGTTTCTTTTCTGTAGTTGGTTGAAAAGTATATCAGCGTGAGGCATAATGTGGTGGAAGAAGGTCAACCAAAAAATAAAAATTGGATCTTCTAGCGTACGATGGATACTGGCAGCAGCACTACAGATGGTGTCTTTTGTAAAACATTCCTGAATTTCTTCCATGCACTCAAGAAGAGTCTCTCTATTTTCAAATACAACATTAACGGTGCGTATATTGAAATTCCATCGTGTTGCTGCTCCTTGGGGAATTTTTCGACCAACTATTTTGTTCAACACTTCTACACGTTGAGGAGAGTTATTAAAAAAAGCGGGAATTTCTTTCAAATTTCCAAAAATACGCGGACTTGGCTATTCATGGACGCTGCTTTAGTCATAATAAGGTTCAATTGGTGTGCATAGCAGTGTACAAAATGGGCGAAAGAATATTTCTCCTTAATTCTTGCTTGCACACCAGAGTTTTGTCCACTCATAACCGCCGCTCCGTCATAGCTTTGCGCAATCAGCTTAAAGGGTGTTTTCCCAATTAAAGGATCTAAAACACTTAAAATACTGAAACTCACAGATTCAGCATCACATTTGTTAAGATGTAAATATTTCCAAAAACGTTCTATAGGTTCTCCGTTTCTCGTGTATCTAAAAATTATAGCCAGTTGGGACCTTGCTGATACATCCGTAGTTTCATCGGCTATAACTGCCAAATATGACGCATCTTTGATTTCTTGAATTACGTTTTCATGTGTAACTTCAAGCATGCAATCCAAGAGGTCATTCTGCATTTCTTTTGAGCATCCTTTAAAAACTGTGGCCTTTTCTAAATGTTCATTCAAAGTTGCATCTAGCTCAGCAGAAAAGTTTATCAGTCCCCGAAATATTCCAGGATTTGTAGAAGTTTCAGTTTCGTCGTGCCCTCTAAGTGCTAATTCGAAGGCACCGCAAAATTTTATACAATTTATAATTTTGGATAAAATATATCTGTTTTTTTTACTTTCTCATTGTGTATCTGGATATTTCTCCAATATGCAGTGTCCAGTTGAGCTCTTATGTTAACGGTCCCCAATAAAGCATATTCCATCGCATTATGAAGATGATTCTTCGAATTATCGTGTTTCTTTATTTTTTCCGATAAATGAATCAAGTCTCTTACACCAACTTCTGACCATGTCTTATCGCCTGCAAAAGTACACATGGAAAGCAAAAAGGGCATTTTTCCTATTACATCCACAAATCCAGTCATTCCGGGAATAAATGTCTCTATTGAAATGACGCGTATAAGGCTTTCCTCTGCTAACACAGGTTACTTCAATCACGATGTCCGGTAACGGTCTACCACTAGTTTTTAGTTCAAGTTTCTCTTCATATGAATATTTAAAAAATCGTTTAACGTTCACTAAATTATGCACCACATCCATTGTCTATAAACACTAAACACACAACCAAATACGAATAAAAAATATAAACTTGTCGACTTCCACACGCGCGATATAAAAAATGTCTAAATAACCTGTAAAGTGCTACCGCGAATGCCGCACAACAATAACCAAAATTTACGTATTTTAGCAGCCGAATTTTGCCCAACGATAAGTGCATTCGGCATAGAGGAAATTAAAACAATCGTGCGGCGCACCCAAAAAGAGTCGCTCAGTTTAGTTAATGCAATAACGTCGCGAGAGACTGAGTATTATTTAAAAATAGTTTAGTTTATAGCACCCTTTCGAAAAACAAATTGGAGTCGGTATGAGGGCAGGCAAACAAAAACCACTATTGTATTTATCCCAACGTTTTGCGACTAGATTGCCACTTTTATCAAGGGGCCAATACTTTACGAGGTCTCCTGCCTTTAGAAATTCTATTCTCACAAAATATATAAGAAAGTCCCATACTCCCGAAAAACCACCGTGAGCAGCACAAAATTTTTGTCGATAGTATTATTTGTTTTTAAAATTCTGACAAAAAATTTTTGTGCTGCTCAGGGTGGTTTTTTCGAGAGTATGGAACTTTCTTATATATTTTTGTTAGACAATAGAATTTCTAAAGACAGTGAGACCTCGTAAAGTATTGGCCCTTGATAAAGTGGCAATCTAGCCACGAAACGTTGTGATAAATACAATAGTGGTTTTGTTTGCCTGCCCTCATCCCACTATACAACTCCAATTATTTAAAATGGTCCACTGCGCAGTAATCTGATGCTGTGTCGTCACTGGGTGAAGTGGTGAAGATGCCTGTGCCTACTATGCTAGAGTTCTCGGCCAGAAACTGGTTATTTTAGTTTTGTTTTAATGAATATTTAATATTTTCATTGTAAAATGATGAATTGAATGTTTTGAAAAAATAAGCAGCTTAAAAATTCTGGTGGTTCTGCAGCACTGCATCTCTTATGCACCAGCCGCCCCTGAATAGAGTCAAAGAAAATATTTTTCTTATACAAGCAGAATTAGTTTCTTCAAAACCTAAATTTTTAAAATTTTTAAATGAGTTAGAATAAAGCTGTTGACAGAAAATCTTGACTGAAGCCAGTGTATATTTTTAAGTAATAAATTATATATATGTATATATATATAAAAAATATGTCAGACGCTTTTATTGTACTATTCGCTTGTTCCCAGGAAATTCATCTTTAAAGACAAAAAATAACGTAATTTCTTTGCAAAAACATCTTCTTGTCCTTGTTAGTCCTTAACATTTTGAATTGAGGAGCAAAAAAAAGGTCCTTGTCTACTAATATTATTTATTTGATATTACGATTCGCGGAATACTGATATTTATCATTTTGCTATTCAAATACTTCAAATCTCGGTATTCAAATACTTGCTATTTACATATCGGTACTCGAATACTTCAAGTTCCGGTAATCGAATAATTACAAATTGTATTTAAATACTGTGATTTAAAACAGTATTCAGAATACAAAACCCCGCATACTTGCCAAAAAAGTATTCTACCAAATACCGAATACCAGACACACATATGTATTCGAATACTATTCGAATACCAGCCTAATGTATCCTTGATACGATTTAAAATAGTTCAGAATACCGAGTATAACAGCTTTACTAAAATTAACCATAATTTGATAAAAGATAATTTTGACATTTTGTAGCTCAATACAAAAAAAAATGAGTAAAATATAAATTCAGTTTTAGAAATGTAGCCATATAAAAGTGTTTGAGATGTACACATCTTAAAGTAAAGCTGTCAACATATTATATTGCGTTGATGGGTTTTAACTTTTAATTGACCATGGAACATTTAAGATCAACTAACCGTATAATAGGATAATAACATTACGTATCTAACTACATATTTCACAAAAATATTTATGTTTATTTCTTGTAGGAATCTTGAAAAAAAATGTCTGCTTTAAACTTAAAATTAGTTTTCCATTATTTCAATTTTAAATTTTAAATAATTTTTTGTGTCAAAAAGCAGTGGCGTATAATACAGTTTGTCTAGGTAAGTTGGCGTCATATGGGAAACTTTTTATTATTGATTTTACAGAAAAGGTATTCTTTATAAAATGTTCTGCATGGTCTAAAACCCAAAATACAATATTCAGATATCGTGATGATATTGTGTCAGTCATCTACGAGGTTTGGCCAAAAATGTTATTTTTGCTGAAGAGTAAAGTGCCTATATTTTTGCTAATATCGCAAAATTTTCTATATTTCAAAAAAAAGTTTTTTTTGCGAAAATCGAGAAAATTTATGTTTGCACATTAGTGCATTGTACATTCTTCTTGTTTTGATAACAGTTATTATAAAAAGTTTATTTGAAACTGTCCTATGACATTTATAATAATAAATTTTAGCGCACTAGTGTACAAACCTAAATTTTCACCATTATCGCGGAAAAAAAAACAATTTTTTTTGTAAATATTCAAAATTGCACATTTTAAGGTAATTTTTAATTCCAAACATCTTTTCTTTATAAAATTTTTTGATAATAACAAAAATAGAGGGACTTTACTCTTAAGCAGAAATTACATTTTTGGTCAAACCTCCTAGATGACTCGTACAATTTGATGGTTGCTATTTAGGTTTTGAACCAAGCAAAACTTTCTATAAAGAATAACTTTTTTCGTAAAATCAAAAATAAAAAAATTCTTACGTAGACACACTGTATTTAGAATTATTACCACCACCAGTAAAACAACTTTTGGGTATTTTTATTTTATTTTTATTTTTTATTTTTTTTATTGATAATTATTTAGCTAGTAACACACAGTAATATTATCAATTTTGGTTTATTTACTTAACAAATAATCAAATTTTCTCCAGCATCGTTGTCTATGTTGAATATTTTTTAGACGTCAGGCAGAAATTAACCAAACAGATAATATTTTCGCATAATAAAACACAAATATTTATTTTGAATAAAATAAAGCTTGATGTTTAACCAATAAGTATGTATTTACATTTACTATGCGCTTTAAAAAAATTAGATATTACGAAACAACTTCTGGGCTTTTTAATTTCCTAATAATTGTTTTTTTTCGGAAAAGGAACTTATTTAGTCCCTTTGTGTTATTTTAGTAAAAATTTTTAAAGACATATTTTCACGAAACTTTTTTCTTCGCAGAAAGATGGTTATTTTTGTGATATCATTTTGTTTTGTATTATTTTCTGGTATAAAGTTTTAATTTGTAAACGTTTCCAAATTTAAATAATCCCTAATTCTTCAGTTTAGTTTAGCGTTATGTGCTCTTTTGTTTTTGATTAATATATTGATTATATTTTGGCTTGATTTTGGGTCTAAATTTTAAAGCTTTTGTAATATTGGCAAAGTTGTTCTTCTAACCGATAATTTGAGCTTAAAACAACGGTATATTTTTTTCTTTTAAGCGGTAAAAAAGTATATTGGTGTTTTCAAATTTAATTAAAGTTAACAACGGTACCTATAAAATTATATTTGTTCCAGTAAAATGTTATCATTATACAGTACTTTTAAAATTACGTGAAAAGCGGTAATTTTTAAAAGGTCCAAGTCAGAAAAATATTTTTTTTGTGTAATGTTATAGTAAAGACGATTATCTTTTTTATTTTAGTATTTGCATTATGCAATTTACTTAGTGGGATTTTCAGAACGATTGTTTTTTTAATCGTAGAAAAATATTACTTGGATAAGTAATTTTTACTTACTCGTACTTTTTTAAATAATAATCTGCTGAAAGGAAATACTTTCCAAATATTAACTACAGTTACCGGGCCTATATACAAGTATTTGAAAATAATATTATAAATATAAAAAATTATGGCCTTTGCCCCCTGTAGTATTTAAACCTAAGACCTTAAAGGAAAAACAGAAAATGATATACACTACATTTAGCTGTCTCCATATATTGTACAGGGTTATTTATTTTAAAGTAAAAGGGCCTTATTTTTGAACTACCTTGTACTTTTTGAGAAACGAATATAGCCGTTTCGTGTATTTTTTCCGTAGAATTTTATAATCTAATCAGAAAACATTTAAAACAAAAACAAAAGGGTTACAGCACGAGTGACGTATTTTTTAAATGGAAAACCCCGTGTATTTTTATATCAATGGATAGAGATTTTCACGAGGAATTCGGTGATATAAGGGTGGCCGGGGTATTTCCTGTGGTTCTGATGCAATTGATTTAAAGCTGCATTACTATAAGGATAGTTTTACTTGAAAAAACCTTGGTGCCACAGGTCACAGGTGTTTATTTGTCAAAGTCAAGAATTTTAAAAATACGTTTGTTACATTTGGGGCTTAGAAATAGATATATGATATCACTTTTAGCATATAATATAATTTGAAGCCGTTCTTCCGATAAAAACATCATTATAAAACTACTCCCAAAATTATTAAACTTATTTTTAAAAGTCTGGAATTTGAGAAATAAGCACCTGTGACCTGTGGCAGCCAGGTTTTTTGAGGTGGAACTATCCTTTTAGTATAATGCAATTTTTAAACAATTGGATCAAAACCGCAGGAAATCAACCCAGCATCACCGAATTTCTCTTGAAAATCACTCTCTAACCATTGATACAAAAATATACGGGGTATTCCATTTAAAAATACGTCACTCGTGCTGTAACTCTTTTTGTTCCAAATGTATTTTTGATTAGATTAATAAATTCTACGAAAAAATGCACGAAACGACTATATTCGTTTTTAAAAAAGTACAGGGAAGTTTAAAAATAAGGCCTTGTATACTTTAATATGAATAACCCTGTACCAAATGTACCACATTCACATTTTTGATGGTTGCTATAATTTTATCCTGTGGTTTATTCGCCGGCACTGATTAAATTAAGTGTTTTGTTAATTTTTACGTGAAGAAATTATTGCCGCCGCCCATAATTTATCTGAGATTCGCTACGGAAGTGGGGTCAAATATTTGTGGCGCGACCCAGTGAACTCGTTGGTTGACCGCCTCGTGAAGATTGAATTATTCTTTGTCGGTGACCTTTCGTTCTTTGAGTTCCACACCCCGTGACTAATAAATTAATGAGTGGTCTTTTTAATGTCGTAAGTTTACCTGACGATACAGCTATAAAGGCTTTATTAATATTTAGTCTAAATCAAGTAATTTTAATTTAATTAAGCAAAAAATTATTACTCTGGAAAAGAAAACTGAGATGAAACAAATAGTAATTTTAGTCGCATAATTTGAAGAAAAAAGTAGGATAAACAAAATTTTAAAGATACTTCATGAGAGCTCCAGCAGAATTATAAGGTTGCAATGACGCCATTTTTTCCTTATATTCTTTAAAAATTGTTATTCAGGGGAGTAATGTTAGGCGTTAAGGATAAAGCAGCGGGAATACTATCAAATTTTCGGGAAAATATGTTTCTTAAATAAAACACATTTGACCAAACAACCACTGTAGACGTCAAGTTAAAATTCCGTTCATTTAGTTGAATTTGTTATAGGATTCGCTTAAAGAAAAAAATAAAAAACTGAAAATATTTGACAAACACGAAGCTCACATCTTCAAAGATTCTTTAAAACAGTTTATTAATATAACTTTTCATCCAATATATCAATCCACTATTATATTTGATAAACACATCAAACAAAACCGTATACGATCAAATTTTCGTGTTTGACAACCATTTTTTTCTATGCATATGACGTAACATTATTATGCGATTATTTTAGGACACCTTGTATTATATGTGGGTGTATAGGTATATTAATGTACCTTCAAAATTATTTCGTTGGAATGCGTAAATACACAAATTGGAGCCATTTCGACATTTTCATGCATTGAATAAATTTTAGTGCACAGGCAGTACATAACGAAACAGACAGGTTAAAAATTATTAAAATTAATATGTTCATTTAGAACTGTAACCAGGAAATTGTGGAAACCTTATATAAAATATGCAGGAGAAATTGGAAAATCTCTAGGGTGTTTATTCGCTTTTTCTTACGGTTAGTCCTACAAAATAACAGCTTTAAAAACATAATAAATATGTTTTAAGAAGATTTCAATTAAAATTTTAATGAAAACAACCAAACTTAACTAAGTCTTATTAAACGCATTAAATCAAATTTGGCGTAATAATTGGCCAAGCTTCAAACAAAACCCAATTAAACCAAAAAATATATTCTTCTGAAAATATGCTTTTAATGCCCACCATCTCAACTGGTGGTTAAACCTGCCCATTTAAAATGTATTGCTGTCAAGTAAATGCCAAAAGTGACAGACAGCAATATATATTAAATGGATAGTTTCATGTATCATTTAAGTTCAACTGAACCTAAACTGAACTCGCAATAATGTAAAACCAGGCATTAGTAAGTTAATTATAAGGCATTTGCAAATATTAATCCAATGGATTGGGTAGATCCAATCAGCTGTTTTTAGAATTCACTGGGATTTTTGTTATTCGTTTTCGTTTTCGTGTCAAGAGAAAACATAACCCTTTAGCTTTGTTTTGGTCGTGCAATTTTTTTTAAAGATTTTCACAATATTTAAGCTGTAACTAATCAATAAATATCAAATTATTGTTTTTACACTTTTTCACTTGTAATAAACACAAGATATATCATTAACACCTAAAAAACTAAACAGCTGATTTTGACATTTTTGTTTAACCCGACTAAGCCTGGCTTTAACCTGGGGGTCAGCAGGATCCAACCCGAGTTAAGAATCCGATCAATTTATAAACACGGGTAAGGACGGTTCGATTCATTTTTGAACGGGTTTCATGGATCGGCTTAACCCAAGATCAATATTTGAAAAGGCCTAAGGAAGATTGAAATATACCATTTTTGACAAATATTAATATCAGAATTCTCCAAGATGTCACTGTTAAAAGTAGGAGTGGCCAATTTTTTGAAATTTTCGAGATCTTGTCCGTCATGATTTCAAGACAAGATCATAAACGAAACATCAAAAGTCTTAAAAATTTTTGTCGTATAATAAAGAGTAAGTAATTCAATTTTTTTCTAATATAAACGTAATAACAAAATACCAAAAAAAAAAATTCATAGTGACTTAAAGGTTTTGTGTCATTTTCCAAAGCGATAAATTGTGTTTTTAGTTTTCGAGATAAGGTGATGTATAAAATAAACCGGCCACCCAGTATCTATATAAATATCGTAAGATTGCTGATTATGAAACAAGCGAATAATTGTACACCGGTTGCTCATCTGTTACGTTTATTTGTCCTGAGCGTACTTAATTTGTGTGATTTACAGGGGTTCATATTTAGAAAGGTATGCCAAAATATGTTCAAAAATATCTTAATTAAATTAACTTAAATATTTTGCGGTCCAGATATTTAATGGGAAATAACAGGTAACCGAGATAAACTATTCTCTATTGACATTAGCGTAGTTTAAATTAGAAATGGGACATATTTTGTATTTTATACCGGTGCTCTGCCAATAGTAAAAACATTAAAGAACATATTATTTTAAAGACTTTTTTTATACAGGGTGTCCAACCGACAAACTTTAAGGGATGATTCTACACTGGAAATCGAAAACGGTTTTTAAACTACTGGGTGTTTTTTTAATTATTGTTTTTTTAATAATAAGTTTTGTACAAATTCGGATATTGGTAATTTTTTTGGGGCATGCCTCCTATGTATCGGAGAGCATTTTTTGGCATAAAAGAAAAAAATCAATGAGAGGTCAATATTAAAAAAAAAAAATGGTACGCCACAGCATTTTTTTAAATATAAATATATATTTTTTTTATTTAGTTTGTAACAAATTTAATCTACGGTTTTCACTTAAATAAATAAAAACCATTTCTCGGCATGGTCATTTCGTATTGCTTTTATCATATTTCTAAAACTAAATGCAGTTGCGTACCATTTTGTTAATAAAAAGTATTTATCTTAAAAGCCCTTATGGACGACACTAATAAAAATAATTTTTCTTGTATCCCAAAATATGTCTTTTAATGCATAGGAGGCGTCGTTATAAAAAAACGTAATATTTTCAAAACATATTTAACACCCCGAACACCCCGTAGTTTAAAAACTGAGACGTTTAGAAAACATGTTTATATAACCTTTTTTTCCTAATTTTCATTGTATGATCACCTCTTAAAGTCAGTCGCCCGTTTAAAATACGTTACATAGACGGTAATATAGGAAGGAAGGGAGTATATATGCAGATTCTACATTTTTGAACTTGGATATTGTTGACAACTTTTAGGGATAAAATGACTTTAACATCTACAAACCCCGCACCCATGATATCTCGTATTTAGAGTTCATACATATCTTCGTGAGCTGTTATAAAAGTTAAAAAAATAATAATTTAATATCTCACTCTTTTATATTTGTAACAATAAGTGTTTTTCTTTAAAAAATATAAATATTAACTTGAACATTAAAGGTTTAGAATCTATAACATGTATTTATAATTTAAATATCGTAAAGTATGTAAGTATACCATGTATAATAAGATGATGTAATAAAAACTTTTATACACGTATACATTTGACCTTATAACAAAATGAACATTTATAAAAAAATTACCATGTTTAAAAACTTACGTTCTATTAAAAATTTATAATTAATAGGTATTGTAATTGACCAATAAATAGGTGGCTTATTACCTTCTGCCTTCAGATCAATTTAAGTACAGACCACATCCATATTTTGATGTTTTTAAAAATTTGTTTAGAAATGGCTGAACATTTTATTAATTAAAAATATATACTTTATTCGAAAAACATTGTGTTGAAACTGCATTTATTTTTTATTGGATACAAATAATTTAATCGTACGACAATGGCAATTTGCACATCATTTTTATTAAATATACATAACGATCTCAACATTAACAGTGGTTTATAATCCAAATAAGCCAGTCCAGTATGGTTTTTAACACGCTTTATTAACTTGGGTTGTGGTAACCATTCATCTATCAATCTATCTATCTGGCTGCCTATGTAACGGAATCTTTGAGCCTAATTTTAACCAACTTCCAGCTATTCGATTTCTTTGAAACTTTGCACACGTATTAAGGAAACAGTGACAATGCAATAATCTGCAAACAGTATCCCGTTATCTTTTTTGATCGCCAGGAAAATCACATTATATTATAAAATAATTCTAGTTGCCATCTAAGGCAACATTTCAAACTTTGCTATTAAATGAAGAAGAAATTAGTGGTTGCAATATGTTGGCAACGGTCCAAACATTGCCTGATTGCCATTTGTTGGCAAAATTTCAAATTCTTGTTTAATGAAGAAGAAATTTTTAGTGAGCTGCAATCTGTTGGAAAAATTTAAAATTTGTTACTCTTTGTTCATTAAAAAATTTCGTCATTTTGTCAGAGTAGCAGAAACTGTGTAATGAAAAATAATTAATAGTTTAAAAATTAAAACACGTTTTTATATGTAACCGAACTAAAAATTAGAAAATAATTTTTCATTAAAAATATTGTCATTTCATAGTAAAAGCGTGGGGTGATAAATATATTAAATGTTATAATTATTATATTTGCAAATATCTATGATGGAAAAGTTATGAAAAATAGTAAAATGCACCCCACGCTTTTTACTATGAAATGACAATATTTTTTTAATGAAAAATTATTTTCAACTTTTAGTTCGGTTGCATATAAAAAGTGCGTTTTAGTTGAAACTATTAATTATTATATATATTTTTTTTCGTAAGTATTTCAAAAACTTAAGAATAGCTACTACAAAACCACTAAAAATATATGTATATTTATGTACTTCTGATATTTTAAGGTTTGTGATTTTCTTGGCAATTAAATTATAAAAATCTTTATTTCTTATTATTTTTAAATATGTGTTCATATAACAAAGAAATCGTATATTAGGTTAACCTAGGCTTCTAGAAGCCTAGAATTTCATTCCTATCACTATGTGATAGGAATAAATTTTTTGGTCAAAATTCTGAAACTTACCAATCTAACTTAAAATTAGGTGCTCTTTACTGGAAAAATTTTGAAAAAATATCATGCATTATTACGGGAACTGAGGTACCGAGTGTCAAATTATTATTTAACAACCCCTTGACTTTATTATTTTTATTGTACAAAATAAACCAAACAGCTTGTTTAGTTAATCCTGTAGATTTCTAATCAGTAATCAGATTTTTATCATCTTATATGATATACAGGGTACAACAAAAGTATGAGGGTTGTGATTTAATAACGGATAAATTCAATAAAAGCGGGGGTATTTCTTTCGAAAAATCCTCGGACACGTCGATTTTATTTTTGGATTGGGCATATTCTGACTTCAAATGTAGATATACAGGGTGTCGCAAGAACGTTTGACAAGAAAAATATTTTTTTTTCAATGAAACCCCCGGTATATTTTTGCATTTTCGGATTCTCAGAAAAATTCTGGACATGTTTTATGTTTAATGTCATATACCTATCTTCAACTGTATACGAAATAATTACGTTTAAATAATAATTTATAACACTTTATTGCAGTATAAATTGATTAATTACATTCCACATTTTTGAAAATTATTTTATCAAATGCTGGAAGTGGCCGCCATTAACAGCTCTGCAGTACCCCAGGCGATCGATAAATTCTTGCTGTACATTTTCAACTGTGTCTGGAGAAATATTCCTAATTACATTATGAATGCGTTCTTTGAGGATATCAAGAGTGTGTGGCTTATCCTTGTACACTTCATTTTTGACATAACCCCAAAGAAAGTAGTCCAATGGATTAAGGTCGGGTGATCTAGGTGGCCACTCTATTGATCCACGTCTGCCTATCCACCGATTTGGGAAAACATCATCTAGGAATCTTCTAACAATAGCAGTATAGCCCCATCCTGTTGAAACCATAATTCTTGATTTGGCACGTCAGGGTTATTTTCATCAGGATACAGTGTCGCAAGTGCTGGAATCAAGTTGTCTACTAAAAAGTCATGATAACGCTGTCCCGTCAAATTTCCTTCAAAGAAGTATGGTCCAATTACTCTGTTATTAATAATCCCTGCCCATACATTCACCTTTTGATAATTCTGAGAATGACTTTCCCTAAACCAGTGTGGATTTTCAGGTGCCCAGTACCTAAAATTATGCCTATTTACTTGTCCATTTAAACAAAAAGTTGCCTCGTCTGAAAAGCATATCTGTTTCACTAGTCTAGGGTTATTATCAGTTATCTCGGTCATGGTCTCACAAAACTCGTTTCTGCGATCTGGATCATCTTCTAGTAGCTCTTGAAGTAATTACATTTTATAAGGGTGCCAATTTTCCTTCTTTAAAAATTTTCTTACAGTCGATCTATGAAGCGTATTATCCAAAGCGAGCTGAGTACTTGAGAGGTTCGGATTTTCATGTAATGAAAGCAGGATATCCAGTTTTTTATTATTTGGAACGCCGGCCCTTCCTGATCTGCCAATATCCTTAACAGTTCCAGTCTCTCTCCACTTAGCCTCAATTCTACTGATTGTAGACTGACTTACAGGTTCTCTGTTCGGATGTTTATTGTTGAACATAATTCGAACTTCGTTGTGTGTTCTAGTTTTCTCATCACAGCCAAGCATAATTAATATTTCGATTCTCTGAGTCTCAGTTAAACGCATTGTAATTATTTTCAATTAACAATAGATATGAAACTTTTAAATAATTGACACCTATTTGAAGTCTATGTCAAATATTCACAAACAGAGGGTATAGGTAATTGCAATGACTGGTTATAAAACGTTTAAACTGATTTGAGATGCTGTTAATGGCGGCCACTTCCAGCATTTGATAAAATAATTTTCAAAAATGTGGAATGTAATTAATCAATTTATGCTGCAATAAAGTGTTATAAATTATTATTTAAACGTAATTATTTCGTAAACAGTTGAAGATAGGTATATGACATTATACATAAAACATGTCCAGAATTTTCCTGAGAATCCGAAAATGCAAAAATATACAGGGGGTTCCATTGAAAAAAATATATTTTTCTTGTCAAACGTTCTTGCGACACCCTGTATATCTACATTTGAAGTCAGAATATGCCCGATCCAAAAATAAAATCGACGTGTCCGAGGATTTTTTCGAAAAAGAAATACCCCCGCTTTTATTGAATTTATCCGTTATTAAATCACAACCCTGTATATATATATAATATATATATATATATATATATATATATATATATATATATATATATATATATATATATATATATATATATATATATAGTGTCGTGTCAGTTTGGATTTTCTTGGGATATGGTCCTATTTTATAAAAACATTAAAACTACTGTTTCATTTCTTTATTCCTAACGTTTCGGTCATGGCTTTGACCTTTTTCAAAAGTACATTAATTATGAGTCAGGAAATTTAGAAAATTATCCATTTAAAACAAAAATTCTGGGAACGTCACTGTATAAAAACACATTTTAAAACGTAACACTACATATTTACAAGACATTTCCACAGATAAACAACGACGAAAAGCAAAACTGTATGTTTTGCTTTTCGTCGC
>JACEGR010007251.1:0-51446 GCA_014170235.1 Listronotus bonariensis | reverse complement strand
TCCACGAAGGTTGAAAGCCTAAATACTAACGTACCGTGGGAGTCTTAAGCAAGGTAAAAGGGAGTTTGTTGACACGGAAAAGTTCGGGGCCGTATAGGGATGCATAAGTGCGGCACCACGAGTTTCTCTGTTGGGAGCAGAAGCCGTAAACGTATCTATAGAAGAGCGATAGATCTCCCACAGCTCGACGATGGGCAATAGAAGGAAGTCTTTGAGTAAGTAAAGGAACATTAATAAGACGAATAGCTTTTCTTTAAATGGCATCAAGAATTCTGAGGGTTGTAGGGGATGCCATTCCTCAGACACGAGAACAATATTCCAGAGAGGGTCGTATTTGGGACATATACAAAGTGTATAAATTGGAAGGAGAAAAGTACTTTTCGGCTCGGAAAAGAAATTCAAGCTTTGTTGAAGCCGCGGTGGCTATAGATACAATGTGTTTATGCCAGTTAAGGTTATTCTCAAATGTGACGCCCACAAGGTTAAATGTGTCCCCGCTCTGCAAAACCTGGACACTCATAAGCAAAGGGTGAGTGTTTGATGATTTTTTTCGCGACAAGGAACATGATTGTGTTTTGGATGCATTTAATTGAACGAGATTTTTGGCGCCCCAATCCAATATCAAATTGAGATCCTGTGAAAGAGATATCTGCATCGTCCTGGTATGAATATTAGTGGGTAGACTCGTCAAAAGAAGCCCCCTTTAAAAGTGTTCTTATCATGAAGTTTATTTTATTACCGGCAGAGGGACTATATTTAATGTAATTAAAATAAATCGACATTCTGTTAATAAAAAAATGTGGGTGGTACAAAACTGCAAAATTTGGCAACTTCTGCGGATACTGCCTAATTACATATGCCTTAAATTTCTTAAATACCAAATTTGGTAAATGCAGCTATGGCGGTTATTGTTTTATTTTTAAACTTACATGGCAAATGATTGTAACCTTTATGGTGGGTTTATAAAAAAAATTAGCATTTAATTTAACATTTAACATTTAGCATTTAGAATTTAACAAAAGTTCGGCTTATGGTGATTTATGTAGACGTTCATAAAACACATTTAACATTTAGGATTTAACATTATCATTTAAGAGTTGACCAACTTTTATCTTCTTAAATTAAATGCTAAATAAAAATTCCACTGCGCATGTCAAAGTGTTTTCTGTACTGTCATAATTTAATAATTTTGGTTTTATTATTGTTTTGATCAGCACTATTTAGTAAACATTAAATCTACGTGATAAATCTGCCCCTTCAGCCACTTTTTTGAAAGATAAAGCTAAAGATTAACTTAAATAAACATCGAAAGACTTTTCCAGTATCATTTTTTTGTGCAATAATTAAAGAAAAATGACCATGAACAGTTGTTTAAGTACAAGAGGATGTCTCTTGATATGTACAATAAACTTCTTCAACTTGTTTGGCTTAAACTCAAAAAGGATCCTAGAGAAATTGTTACAATGCGCATGATCAAATAACTATTTTTAAAATTTTTATAAACAGTGTCTAAATTACTAAATGCTAAATCTTAAATGTTAAATGTAAAATGTTAAATGATAAATGCTATTTTTTTTATAAACTTACCATTAAGGATATAAATGTATATTTTATTTTGTACTTTTAATCTATAGAAAAACAAGATATAACGTGTTTGAAGAAACAGATGAGTATAGACCAATCGGTGGAAACCAGTATTTTCCCGGTAATCAACCTGGACCTGTAAATTCAAGGCCTCCACCAATTTTTGAAAACAGACCTCCCATATACCCTAACAGGCCACCAATACCCGGTGGTGGATTTATACCAGAAGAAAGGTTGGTATAAAGCTTCCAAGCAGCAAGCTGACGTCTTATTGACGTCTCTTTTTAGTCATTTTTGGTCACATTTGGACAGCAAAGTCGTCATAAGATGACAACAAAATGACGTTAAGTTGACCTCCTAAGTCACAGAAAAAATGACGTTAAAAAGACGTCACTTCAACGACGTCAAAAACACGTCATTAAAATGACGTCATAATTTTGGTCTGATGACGTCCTATGACCAAAAATTACTTAAAAATGACGTCATAATGCCGTTAGCTTGCTGCTTGGGCTATTAATAAATAATTGGTATATTGTTTGCAGCCACAGTACTACACCACAAAAAAGGAAAAGAAAAAGAATAAATATATTATTTAACATGATTAGAAGTCAATTAAAATAGGGAAAAACACAAGGTGTTTCCTAACAACCTTACGAAACTTAAGGGTCGCTTTTAAAGCTTTACCTAGATTAAGATTATTGGGTGCCACTGGGCCACTGACATTTTATAATTTTTTTCTAAATGAATCCACTAAAATGCATTTTTTTATTTTCTTTGTACGTCGCGTTGTTTAAAAAAAATGAATTAACTTGCAGTTATTTTAAAAAGTATTTATTAACAACATGAAATAAAATCCAATATAAAAAAAAACAATTTTAACCTTACCAAATAAAAAAATGACGATTTTTAATTAATAACGCGACTGCTCATTTATTGTAAGGCAAATTATTATTTATTGTTATTTTTTGTTTTTAATAGGATGTTGTCTATAAAAAGAATATAGTGGCGCTATTTTTTTCGAAAACGCAGCTAGATCGTAACAAAATCTCTCTCTCTCTATTTTTTTCTTGGTTTTGGTCCCTTCAGGTCCAATCCACCACTCTCCCCCTTCCGGACTATGCTTTCCAGGGCTTCGTCGGCGGAAAATCTGGATAATCGAGCTCGTAGCTCCCAGAAATTCCAAAAGAAAACAAATAATTCAACAATCGATGCAATGCATAAATTATCGGCTGTCAAACCAAGATCTGCTACTGGTGTTACGTATAACCTTCACTTTCACTACTGACAGTTCTCATGGCACGCCCATCTATTTCCCGCCATTTGAGAAATACCTCGTGTTCACCACCAAACAGGATACCATCAGCTTATAGGAATCTTCGCTCACAGCGCTTAGATCCAGAAGAAAGATGCCGTCAATTTAGCGTGAATCTTTCCTTGATCCCCGAAGGTAAAAAACGTTCGTACGACACCTCTAGCCGCCACTCCGAGAAGAACTTTGTAGTCCTCTACGCACGTCCGCACTGTCCGGAGGTCAAACAAAGCGTTGTCGTAACAAAATACAGACGACATAAAACCATTTTTAATTGCCATATTGAAAAAGAAATATTAAAACTATATAAAAAGTCAGTGGCGTACCTTTTTGCTGAATAATATTGGCTTGGGTGCCCACTAAGACGCCACTGGACCCAATAATCTTAATCTGAAGGAGCATTACAAGGCCCTAACTACGTTAAATAAGTGTCCTAAAATTCAATTAAATTAGTTAAAAGGTTTTAAGGGTATTTAAAAAATACTTACTTATTTTAAGCCCCGTATCTAAGAAATAAATCAAGTCCGAACATATGTTTATAATTTATTTTTGCGAAAAACTTAAGAAAAATCCCATTAAAGTTTCGTATAGTATAAACACCCTGTATAGTCGTGTTTAAGTACATCATTCATATTTAAACATGTTTAGAAAAAGGCATTTTTGTTCACATCCTATTTATTTTAGACCTGGTGGCTTATATACTAATGTACCCCGCCCTACTTATGGAGGACAAAATCCAGGTGTCCTAACAGGACCTGTTCCCTCTTGGGTGAGAGACGGACCTATCAAAAATTTTGATAAATGTAAATGCACTGCAAAATTTAATTGCAACTCACCAGGAATTTCTTATGTAAGTAAATACTGCGTTTTTTTAAATCTAAAGCTATTTACTATTCGTTCGTTGAAAATAGCATGCAAATGTATCCACGCATTTGTGTTGATAATGATTGGTTTCTATGTAAACTAGGGCTGGCAACCGGTTTCGACTACCGGTTAACCGGTTTTGAAAAACCGGTTTTCGAATATCGGTTAACCGGTTTTAAAAAGCGGTTTTCAAATACCGGTTTTTCGGATAATCGGTTTTCGAATACCGGTTTTTGGATAATCAGACCAAAATCGAAAAGTGGTTCTTTGAATATCAATTAATAGGTTTTTGGTTGATTGCGGTTTATATCTTAAAAAGAAAAACCGTTCATTTTGTAAAATCGGATATTGGTTAACAGATTATACAGGGTGGTTCATTTAACCTTAGACAGGCAAATAACCAGAAAAGAAGAAAATGTTTCTAGTAAGAATTGTTTGAAATAAAGGGGCAAATTTATTGGTATTATAAAATAAAAACCACAACTTACTATAATAATACACTTAATTAAAATTTAAAAATTCACACTTTTCCTTTCCTGTTTTTTTATTAACCAATAAACCAAGAAAAAACACCGAAAATCGAATACTAATTTTAAATAAAGAGGAAAAAATAAATTATGCATGTATGTATGGAAATTTTACATCACCTTTTAGAATCTTGCATTTTATTAACAGGGATGTTATATTGTTATTCTTATTTATATTTAACCAAACTCTTTTGAAGAATATTCTAGGATGAATGATGATTATCACTTAACACCACAGCTCATGGGCAAATCCGTAATCAACGCAAAAACGATTAATAGAGAATAATAACTTTCCGATTTTCTGTTAACTGTGGTTTAGAAAAGCCTTTTTCGGTTTTGAGAACCGTTTTCGGTTTTAAAGACCGTTTTCGATTTTCGGTTTTAAATACCGATTTCGGTGTATCGGTTTTCAATACCGTTTTTAAAACCGGTTTTTAATACCGGTTGTTAAATATTCGGTTAACCGGTTTTAACCAAAACCGGTTATCTTTTTTCCGGTTTTTGCCAGTCCTAATTTAAACCAATTATTTTACGAATTTTGACATTTCACATGGTGACCTAGCTTAAGCTTTTATTAAAATCTTAGTATATATATTTTATTTTAGTTCTGGTTAGTAATTTTTGAAAAAATATGTACCACAAGCTTTTTGGTAATTTAAGAACTTCTTTTTCGTTCTTTTCGATCAAAAAAATAACCTATTAACAATTGGCACCTCTTTGGAAAACTTATGAAAAATGCTTTTCGTCGGTCATAAAAAGTTTGGGGAAAATCAAATACTACCCTTAAATTTTGGAAAAATCATATTTAATTATTTTTATAGAGAATACCAGATAATGTTTAATTAAATTAATATAAAATTAATAATAAATTTAATAATAATCCTTATAAAGCTAGCCGGCCCCCATAAAAAGTTTTTTTAGTTTTTTTATTTTCTTGAGAAAAAAAGCTTCTGGTCTTGGTTGTTGGGTGCTTGTGCAACAGAAGTAACCAGAACTTTTTAGAGGGGCGGGTTGCTCTACTGATAGTAATATTTTAATTTATAATGAATTTTTAATTAATTTTGCATTATTTTAATTGGACATTTTCTGGTAATTTTTATACGTAATAAAGGATCTTTTTTTAATTTAAGGGTAGTATTTCATTTTACCCCAACTTTTTACGACCACCAAAAAGCATTTTTCATAAGCTTTCCAGAGAGGTGCAACATAGAGGTGTTGCCATTTAGGAGTTATAAGTGACTGCGAATAGAGTTTAAGGGGCTGATAAAGATGTTTTAAAAAATGCGTCATTTACATTTCCCCGAGTTTTATGGAAACTTTTTTAATATTTACCTTGGTTTTTTTATCTTTGGACAAACCACGAAGGCTTAAAGCCTAAATACTAACGTACCGTGGGTGTCTTAAGCGAGGTAAGAGGGAGTTTGTTGACACGGGACTTAAATACTTTAAGATTTGGGGGGAAGGAAAGATCTCCGCGGGCAGCAAGTTCCACAATCTAAAAACTCTACGAATAAAAGAACGAACAAAGTGGGAAGTTCGGGGCCTGTCCAGTTGGACCGTATAGGGATGCATACGCGGGGAACCACGAGTTTCTCTGTTGGGAACCGTGAGTGGAGGAACTATACTGGACAATTCTTCAGAGCAGAAGCCATGGAAGTACCTATAAAAGCGATAAATCCCCCACAGCCCGACGATGGGCAAGAGAGGGAAGCCTTTCTGTAAGTTAAGGATTATTAATGAGACGAATTGCTCTTCCCTGAATAGAATCAAGAATGCTTAGGGTTGTGGGGGACGCCAATATTCCAAGGGAGGTCGGATTTGGGACACATATAAAGTGTATAAATTAGAAGCGGAAAAATACTTTTTGTGTTTATGCCAGTTAAGGTTACTTTCAAATGTGACGCCCACAAGATTGAAGGTGTCTTTGCTCTGTAAAACTTGGCCGCTCATAAATAGAGGATGAGTATTTGATGACTCTTTTCGCGACAAGGAAGATGATTGTGTTTTGGATGCATTAAAATGGACGAGATTTTAGGCGTCCCCGCAATCCAATATTAAATTAAGATCCTGCGAGAGAGATATCTGCATCGTTCTGCGTTTGTTTTCCAAGTCAGGTTTAGTGATGGGTTTAGGAACCTGAAAACTGGAGTGAAGGGTACCATCGTCGGCAAAACTATGAATGGAATTAGTTGTGGACGAGAGAAGGTCGTTGATTTGAATAAGAAACAATGTTGGTGCCAGAACTGAGCCCTGAGGGACTCCAGCATTGGTGAAAGCTTGAAGAGTGGCCGTCCACAATTACTAATATACGTCGATCAGATAGATATCTAGAGAGCCAAGTACAGAGTTTAGTTGAAAGACCATAGGAGGAAAGTTTTTTAAGAAGTGCGGCATGCCAGACCTAGTCAAAAGCTTTGGATATATCAAGAACAACGATCTGGGACTCACCTAGAAACGGACTCACCTAGAAACTCAAGAGACTTATTCCAACAGTGTGATATGAAGGAAAGAAGATCTGCTGTAGATCTTTTGTGGCGAAATTCGTACTGCCTGTCATGCAAAATTTTGTGTTTTTCTAAGTACTTAAGTACTTGTAAATTAATTAATTTTTCCATTACTTTAAAAATAAAGTCATTTTAAGTCTTATAAAACACTTATTTGTGTAAATTATATACCTATATCTTAGTTTAAAATAAATAATATTACAGTTAAATAATGTTTTTAAAGTTTTAAGCAATAAGATGGTTATTTAATAGTTTGTTAGTCCATTTATTAATTTAATACCATTTTTAGGGACATTGTGATGTGGGCAAACAATACTGCTGTTACTCTACCACAAAACAACTTGGTGGTCCCATTCCCAGTCAGCCTGTTCACTCAATTGAAAACGGTATCTTGGTAGGCCCAGGCGGACCTGTAGATCCAGCACCAGGAATTACCAATTACCCCAGACCCCTAAACAACTCGGAGGGGATTATTTCAGACCTGGAGGGTTTAATGGCATAAGAGATGGTAAAATAATTTTCCTACGACCACTTGTAAAAATATCAAATAGCATTGCTAGTTTCATGCATAGAAAATGCGTTATATCACACTAGTGTTGCAAGGTACTTTACAACACTCGTATGATATATTATGATGTCATTTTAAAAACAGCTATTGGTTTTGCAAGTGACATATTTATTGTAGTGACAGTAAAAAAACGTTTTACTTACCTTAAACAGTAGAACCCAAATTAACGAAAATCATCTTATTAACGTTAAGTTACTACACAGTATAAGCTTTCTTCTAATATTAAAAAGAGTAATAATAAAATGTCCGAAAAAATAAAAACATAAACAAAAATAGACATAACCTCAAAAAACAATTTTCACTGACTGCTCGCTCAGTAGATTAAATTAAAAATTTCTCTCCTACCTGTGAGCACGCACTTTATAGAGGCAGCCTTACCGCTTGACCGTTCGACCTAAAGCGCCAGAGAAAAAACTCCTATAGATCAAATTCCCTTCTCTCTGTCTTCGTGTACTCAAACAACTAGTCAAATCTTTTTTTTTAATCCCTTAATTAAACCTAAGGCTAATACACACTTTATGAATCCACTTTCTTTTATCCATTCATAAATAGAATCAGACCCTTCCGACGTTGCCAAATGCTTTCCATATTTTGCATGGTATAACTGTTTAGTAGTCGTTTTTTCCTTACTTTTAGGACTTTAGGTTATGCATTTACAATTTTCATATTTTTTATTTTGGTGATTACTTGGTGTCAATAATAATAAGACACAGAATTTTCCCCATCTAAAAAAAATTCATTGGCTGCACCTGTAATTAAGTAGCCGAAATTATATGTCCTGTATTTTTTGCGCTTGTTATTATTTTTTTTTAAATTTTTATATGTACTGTAATAAAAAAGCAAGTAAAATTTATAAAAAAATAAATCAAAGTAGCTTATAATGTAATAATTTGGGATTAAAACAAAAACAAAATTACTTTTTATCAAAGACAAATTATTTGGTTTTAAAAGGTCAAAATTCAAGAAACAAATATGTGTTTTTATAGGTATATTTAATGGAATCACTTTAAAGTTTGGAAAAAGGAATTTCAAATTAAACTCTTATACTTTAAAGACATGTTCGCCATCTAATGTTACAAACCGCAAACTTAATACGCTCAATATTCCGTTTAACTAGCAGAATATTGATAGCCAATATGTCTTTTGGGATTACTAAACTAGATGTCGCATAAAGTTTAAAAAAGATTGTTACATAACAGACAATAAAGTAGTAGTAGTAGACATTTTTAATAAATACTTGCAGGGCTGTATAGTATATAACTGTTTGAGGCGCCCTAGGCTTAAGTTCCCGGAGCGCCTATTTTGCATCAAAAAATAAAAAAGGTCCTTTTCACGTTTATTTACGCCTATTTAGTCACCAAAAATCGCCACTCAACCAAACTTTTTAAAAAACTCCGCTGTCTAGCGCCTATTACTCCCCTGCCTGGCGCCTATTTTTTTCATGGCGCTCTAGGTTGTAGCCTAGTCAGCCTAATGGATAATACGGCCTTGAATTCTTGACAGACTAACCACTTACATACTGGGTTCGTAAAAAGTACTGCAACTCTTAAATATCTTTAAAACCGCTAAAGCTACATTTACCAATTTTAGTATCTGGAAGGTATCGGGCATAAAGAATTTATTAGTAATATCGACGCCGTTGCCAGATTTTCCACTTTTTTGCTACACGTATCTTTTTTATTTTATTTTTTTTGGGTTTTTAAAAATGAAGTGCTCCATTTATTTTCATTGCAATAAATTATTATATAAGCCAAATTTATTTATCAAGTTTTCAAAATTAAAAGAGTTAGGTTAGATATCGTTATTTTTGTCAGATTTTTCAAATTTGCGCTTTGGTAGCCGAAATCTTGCAGGTTATTTATTTATTTATTTTTTACCGTCATTAAAGAGCCATATGCCCAAAGAACTTTGCCTTTCATTGATGTATTTATATATATATATATATATATATATATATATATATATATATATATATATATATATACATACGATAAATGCTGTATTTGAAAGCAGCAGCACAACGAGGTGCAACCCCTGAATGATTTTTTATTTTATGTAATTAACAAAGAGGTTTATTTATAAAGAATGGTGATTTTTTAGGGTCCCAATGAATATTCACCAGCACGTGGAGGTTTTGGTAGGGCCAGGTGGACCATACGATAACTATAATTCAGAATACGGGTTAGGAAGATCAGCTAAAATTGCTCAAGCGAGATGTAAAAAATCTAAATAATAACTATTCCTAATAAATATGGTAAATTTAAGGTTAATTTATTATTGGCGTTACCATTTTTTGTAGATAGCTTGCCTTATTTCATGTTTGTTTTGTTAAAATACAGGGTGGTTCTTAAACTATATTCATAAACTTAGAAAATTGTTGCTAAAGACAAACAATAACTGATTATAAAAAAAAGATAGTAGGTAAAATATCTAGTTAGTAAGATGTAATAAATTATTCTTAAAAATAAATTTAATAACGCAAATTATAAAGACCAAATAACAAATAATAAACTATTTTTTGTTTCAGAAATAATTTAAGTATAGTTTCTTTTAAAAGATTCATCGGCAATTTTTGTTTCGTTTCAAAAAAAAACAATAAACAGGTCGAGATAACAAATCTAAGTATCTCAATAAAGGATCCAGTTGTACAGGGTGAGTCATCGATAGAGCAAAGCAGATCCATGAAACGGTAAAACGGTACTAACAGGATTTTTTTGAGTGATATGTAACACAAAGTACAGCATATTTCTAGAATATCTTTGCGTGTGTGTTACAGGGTGCCCCAAAATTATAGCGAACAAAGATGATTGATTTTTGGGCAATACGGAACGCCCTATATTTTATTTGCATATTTTAAGTCTCACATAAAATTCTTAAGCATCTAAGTTGCTCATACTTCCACTATACCAAAGCCAACAGCCTGGGAGTTATAAACAATTGAAAATCGGAATTCTTATCTTTGACCAGTACTACTGAGCAAAAGCAGTTCAAAGATACAGCAAAATGGCTTTCCCATTCCCTATCTCTAACTTTAAGGGCTTTCTAATGGTAGCAAAAGTGAAGGTTAACTGAAGGTTAAAAATTCACCTTTTTCAACCTTCAATTGACCTTCATTTTTTATTACCATTGGGTGGCCCTTAAAAGTTAAGATAGGAAAGTGAAAGCCATTTTGCTGCATCTTGAACTGTTTTTGCTCAGTAAATGGTCAAAGATAAAAATTCCGATTTTCAATTGTTTATAACTCCCAAACTATTAACTTTAGGTATAGGAATATGAATAGCCAGATGCTAAGAATTTTATGTAGACTCAAAATTATGTCATAAAATATAGGGCGTTCCGTTTTACAAAAACAATTTTTTGTTCGCTATAATTTTGGGGAACCCTGTACACACCAAAATATTTTAGAAATATGCAATACTTTGTGTTACATATCACTAAAAATCCTGTTAAAATTTTACCGTTTTTATAAATCTACTTTGCTCTATCGATACACTCACCCGGTACTATCCAGTTGTATTTTATTTTTAAAAGATAAGAATAACTATTAGGGCTAAAAGTATTATTTTAAAACAAAAAATAGGGTTGTACTATTTTATTAATAATCATTATTTGTCCGTAGAAGTTTTGTTGTATGATTTTAAATAATTTTTACCCAACTAAATGCATTTTATTAACTATTTGTTTTAATTTTCAGTCATATTTTGTCCTGAGTATTAATTTCCGAAGTTTATGCGTATAGATTAAAAATTACCCAGTTTAAAAAACACTAGTTTTCCCATAATATTCAATTACCCAGTTCTATTTAAATATTTAATGCTTGAAAAAAATAATGAAAGAAGTTACAACATATATTTTTTTTTTTACTTTGACACACTGCAACTTTTTTATTATCAACTTTTAAACATATTTTCTTTTTTGTTTGTCCGATAAAATTCTAATATTTTGAGCCTAATAGAGTAAGAGCCCGTGAGAGTAAGAGCCGTGAGAGGCTGACCTTCGTCATTTTGTAAAAGCTGACACTTTGTCAATGCATGCTCTCAATATAGGTATAAGTAATGGTAGATTGTGAAGTTTGACTCATAGTGGCTTTGGCAGGTACGAGGTACCAAAGGTTAATTAATTGAAACAAAAACTTCGTTATATTGTACAATCTGAATTTTATATAAGTTACTTGTGTAACTATTAGAAGATATTTTCCCAATCGGCAGACAGTTTTGACAGTTCCCCCTTGGCAGACAAACATTTTGGAGTGACTCAATGGTCCGGACCATGTACAATATTTTTGTTATTTAACAAGATATGACAAAAAGTCTTGTATAGGAGATGTAGATTTTTTAAATAGGCATGTACTTAAAATATTTTGATGTATACAGAGTGTTCCAAAAACATTTTTTTAAATTAACCTTAAAGCAATAACTTTTTTTTGGACACTCTGTATACATCAAAATATTTTTAGGACATTCTCATTCGAAAACCCTACAAATCTCATATAACACTTTATGTTATATCTTGTCAAATAACAGAAATATTGGTCTTTATCGGACTATTGGACCATCCCAAAATATTTGTCTGTCAATGGATTGGAAGTGTCAAAACTGTCTGGCGACTAAGGAAATATCTTCTAATAGGTACCCAAGTAACATAATGTAAAATTTAGCTTCTACAAAATGACAAAACCTAAGTTTTAATTTATTAACCTTTGGTACCTGGTACCTGCCAAAGCCACTATGAGTCAAACTTCATAGTCTACCATCGCTTCTACCTATGTTGGGAGCATGTGCTGACAAACTTTCAGCTTTTACAAAATGACGAAGGTCTGCCGCTCACGGGCTCTTGGACTATAAGGAATCTGTGATTTCCCAGTGTAGCATGAATAAGAAGGCACCCTGTATATCTAGTTAATAATTTTTAGGTTCTTTTATTGTATTTTTATTTAAGCAATATTATCCTGTTTAATTTAAATCAGTAAATTCGGAATAATTTAATTTGATATTTTATAACGGCCGTGTCGCTGTTTTGACGCCACTATGGAGCCTTGCTAACGCGTGGTAGCGCTTGCGCAGTTCGCAAAATTTAATTTGTAAATATTTACTAAGCAGGACCGGCTTTAAAATTATGCTGTATTAAATAAATTAAGTAGAGATTTAAATAACCCAATATATTTTTCTTGGTCACAAAATAAACTCGTTGTGAACTCTTCCGAAAAAAACTAATACAATCCCATAGAACTGATAGAAACCATCAAATTCTGCGTCAAAAGCCCAATAGAGACCGCAGTTTTCATTGTGCTTTTAACGCGGATTTTGATGGTTTCTATTGGTTCTATGGGATTGTATTGTTTTTTTTTCTGCAGGGAAAAACAATACAAGGAAGTCAATAATTTAAAAGTGCCTATTATTGGAGTTTTGAGTTGTCTTTAATTAAAAATAAGGACTAAATATTGTTGAAAGATGTTTTTTTTTAATATAAAATAGTAAGATTTTTATTATACAATAATCTTAAAAATTGATAGTATTTGGAAAACACCGGTTTCCAAGTAGTGTGTTAGTTATGATAATTTTGTTTAGTTCAAAATTTACTATTTTAATTTTTTCGTAAATATATTTTCAAAAATATTTGCAACCCGTCATAAACCACACACTAACCTTTTGAAAGAAATGTCACTATACTTGTAAATTAGTTTCTTTTCTTTTTGTAACACATATCCCATAAACCCGACAAAAAAGGGCCATTTTTTAACCCACAATTTAAGGATTTAGAAGAAAAGATCTCTATAGGACAAGTACTAACATAGACAAGATTATTATAAGGGGAATAGATTGGCCTCTCCTCACTTGACAGCAAAACTGATTTTTTTCTCCCTCTGGTGGCCTCGAATTAAGCTTTAAAATAATTTTTGCTATGAATACGTTATATTACCGTTTCCGCTATTTTTTTTTAACGTTTGTAGTGTTTCTACGTAAGTTGGCGTCATATGGGAAACTTTTATTAATAATTTTACGAAAAGAAATATCATTAATTAGTATAGATACCCCAATCAGCAGTTTGACGTCTTATTGACGTCTCTTATTGGTCATTTTTGGTCACATTTGGTCAGCAAAGACGTCATAAGATGGCGACAAAATGACGTTAAATTGACCTTCCTAAGTCACAGACAAAAGACGTCCCGTTAATAACGTCATAATGACATCTTTAAGATGACGAAAAATTGACGCATATACTTTTTTAAAGCTAAAATGATACGACATTTTATTTGAAAATTGAAATAGAAAACAACTTCTAATTCCCCACTGCTTGCAATTTCCTTGCACTGCAAGGTTGCATCTCTCGGGACACTGTCCAACCTAGAGATGCAGATTTTTACATTAGCCGAAGATATTTCTTTCAAAGCTAATTGAAATCACCAACCGCAGACCGGTCTCGAACTATTTTAGTCTCATTGGTACGGTGTAGGCGATAAAAAGCGAAGATATTGAATAACCGTAGTAGTTTATTCTTCATTACGCCATCTATCGGTGGAGTTTTTCCTATTTCAATTTTGTAAAATTATTAGTCTCATTTTTCTGTCATATGGTATTTCAGTTGGATTTTCACACGGATTTTCTAAACATGACGTCATTAAATTTTTATGAGCCAGTATGACGAAAAATGAGGTCGAAAAGACGTCACGTTCAACGACGTCAAAAACAGGTCATTAAAATGACGTCATAATTTTGGTCTGATGACGTCGTATAACCAAAAATGACTTGGTAATGACGTCAGCTTGCTGCTTGGGACGTTACCATTTTAAAATAATTTTATTCAAAGACTGTTTTAGTATTTTAAGAATAATTCTTACTAGAAATAGGTTTAATTTTTAAATTGTTAAGAATTGTACTACTATTATTATTGTAACAGTACAATAAACTAAATGAACATAAAATTAACTGCCTTTTTACTTATTTTTTTAAATGTATTTTCTTTATACTAAAATTGCTTATTATTAAAAAATCATGCTTTATGCGACCTATAATTAGATGATTTTAAATTAGTTGAAAACTTAAAATGTTACACAAAATGTTTCTAAATTGCGGTAAATAATTTGGGGCTTGTTTATAAGCCTCTTTTATAAAAAAAGTTTATATAAACATAGGTTTGAAAATGCACTGTTCCCAAGATACAGGATTTAAAACTTTAAAAAACAGTCGGTTTTTTATTAATGTTAAATATTTCTAATCCAAATTTAATTAAATTTGGAAAGTTTATAAACAACAATAAGGGGCTTATTTAGCCTTAAATTAATTAAATTTATTAAGTCCATCAGCAGCGCCTCAGGTGGCACATGAACAAGTATTTTTGACAAAATACACTGATTCTTTTGCAATTTTTCAATTTTTGTCAAGGTCAGCAAACCAAAATACAGCTTTTTTCACAATTTTTAGCTTGGACAGTTCAGAAGAGAAAAAAACTAGTATCTGCTAAACTGCTTATTCTTGAACCGCATACAAGAAACATTATGGAAGTTTTTTCTTTAAAAAATTAGGTGATTTTTTATTAGCCATTATACCAAGTACCAACAGAACTTATTAGGCAAACCATAATTCCTAAAGTATAGGACTTACCAAAATGAAACTTGGTATCGGTAAAAAATATGAAAATGGGAGACTTCGCATATTTCTCACTTTCAGTCACTTCCGGTTTAATTGCTGCAGTTTTAAATTGTTAAATGTACATTTTATTATTTTTGTATTTTATTGACAATTCTAAATGAGATTTTTAAAAAGTTTTTAAGTCAAGCGCTTAAAAGCCTAAATACTAACGAACCGTGGTATGTGTCATCTTAAACGAGGTAAGAGGAGGTTTACAGGAGACACGGGGACTCAAAGCGCTCGAAGATTTGGAGAGAGGAAAGACCCCTACAGGCGAGCTCGGTGTTCACAATCTGAAACTCTAGGGATAAAGAACAGAACAAAGTGGGAGTTCTGGGGGCCTGTCCAGTTGGACCTAGTATAGGGATGCATACGCGCGGGACCATGAGTTTCCTCTGTTGGGAACCGTGAGTGGAGGAAACTATACTGGACAGTTCTTCAAGACAAGCATGAAAGTGCACCTATAAAGCAAACGATAAATCCCCACGCAGGCCCGAGCATCGATAGAGCAGAGGGAAGCCCTTCTGTAAGTGAAGGATCATTAATGAGACAGAATAGCTCTTCTTTGAATAGAATCAGGAATGAGCTTAGGGTTGTGGGGGACGCCAGCACCTCAGATATAGCAGAACAATATTCCAAGGGAGGTCGGATTTGGACACACATAAAAGTGTATAAATTAGAAGGGAAAAATACTTTTAGCTCGAAAGAGAAATCGAAGCTTTTGAAGCCGCCGTGGCTACTAGAGTACAATGTGTTATATGCCAGTTGAGGGTTACTTTCAAATGTGACGCCCACAAAGATTAAAGGTGTCTTTAGTCTGAAACTTGGCCGCTCATAAGTAGAGAGGATGAGTATTTGCAGGTGACTCTTTTCGACGGCAATGAGCAATTGCCTGTGTTTTTGGATAAGCCCACAGTGGACGAGATTTTTGGCGCCCCAATCCAACGATTAAATTCAGATCTTGCAGAAGAGATATCTGCACTGGGCGCTCTTGCGTTTGTTTCTCCAAGTCAGGTTTAGTGATGGAGTTTGAATAGGAACTTCTGAAAACTGGAGTGAATGAAGGCACTATCGTCGGCGAAGGCTATGAATGGAATTAGTTGTGGACGAGAGAAGGTCGTTGATGGCGAAGAAGAAGAAGCAGCGTAAGGAAGCCCAGAAGCTGGGAGCCCTTGGGGTACTCCAGCAGGCTACTTGGTGAAAGCCTGAAGAATGGCCGTCCACAAATAACTGATATACGTCGAGTCAGATAGATAACTAGAAGAGCTTGCCAAGTTGCAGTGAGTTTAGTTGAAAGACCATAGGAGGGAAGGTTTATTAAGAAGAAATGCGGCATGCCAGCAAACACTGTTATTTGCCGGCAATGTACATTTTCATATTGGCATTGATGGTAAAGCATTGGCAATTAATTGGCAATATTATGCCAACATCTTATACGCATTAAAAGTCAACCCTAAATAAACACTCAATTGCCAATAAATTTTACATGCAGGCGAATTGCCGGCAAGCATACACAAAATGGCGGCTATACCAATCCTGATTTAAATAAAGCACGCGTTTTTGTTGCAGGCAAATAAATATTGGATTTTGAAGGCAAACCTTCAACGCATATTCATACTTTTTAAACCATATTATTAACATTGGTATTTAACTAACATTAAAGCAATTTTTTTGATCTGTTTATTTATAATGGCAGCTAAACAACATTATTTTATGTTTTTACATAATTTAAAGGAAATGGCCTTTTTCATAACATTTTATTGTTAAAAATCATGCAAATAAAAATTAGGTCAAACAAAATGTTTATTATGTATTTTGGAGCGAATAAAAATAAAATGATGGTAAAATTAGCTACGTTAATTTCGACCAGAGGTGACCGCTTTGTGCATTTGTTTTCTACGTGGTTTTCTAGCTTTTTAGTTTCTTTTTTTAAAGAAAAGAGTTTTTAATAGACATAATTAAATGTATTCATTACCTAATAAGTGTGTGTTGTGTGATTAATTGGTGATGGCTAGTCGAGAAGGCAAGATATTCAAGTAGACTGTTAGGAGCTGTAAACATTTTGTTTAAAACTTTATTAAAAGTTTTAAAGACGTGTTAATAAAAAATATTATATATATTTAATAGTTTTTTGACATACCGATAGATGGCGTAATGGACAATAAACTACTACGTTTCTGCAATATCTTTGCTTTTTATCGTCTAAACCGTACCCATTAGACAAAAATAATTCGAGCGGTCTGCGGTAGGTGATCTCACTTAGCTTTGAAAGAAATATCTTCGGCTAGTGTAAAAATCTGCATCTCCAAGTTGGACAGTGTTCCGAGAGATGGTACTTTGCATTGCAAGGAAATTGCATGCAGTAAGGAGTTTTTCCTATTTTAATTTTCAAATAAAATATCGCATCATTTTAGCTTTTAAAAAAGTATATGCGACAATTTTTCGTCAATAAGACGTCAGCTTGCTGCTTGGGAGTATCTGCATTTGCCCACTTTCGTGTCTTTTTGTTATCTTTTGCCAATAACATATTAATGATGGATGCCATCATCCTAAACGCATTTTTTGGCCAATAACTTATTAATGACGGATGCCATCACGTTATCTGCAACACGTGGCCTAATAACGGCCAATTGCCCACTTCACGTCTTTTTGATACCTTTTTGCCAATGCCTTGCCATTAAAGAGTGTTGGCAATGCCAGTAAATTAAATGTACAACGCCGGCGTAAAATGTTATATGGGATTAAGGGCTCAAACCTTCACGATATTTTTATGTCACCTTAAACATTATTTTTAATATATTTTCAAAAAAAAGTGGATTTTTCTGGGCCGGTCTATTGTACACAGCTGCTTCTTATAGACATTTACCTCCTCTCTCATGACCAACCTCCAGGTATTCAAACGTCACAGCACCAAGATAACAATAAGAAACCACCATGGAAATCAAAGTCACATGAGAAAACAAACAAGTGATTGTTTGCCAACTATAATGAAGAAAGTTCGAACAGGCACTTGGTTTTTCAAAATCGAAGGATTCTGGATCCGAACGATATTGCGACATTGTTGCCGGCTAATTAAATCACTATTTAAAAAGGGTTAAATTATTAATTTTCAACCTTGTTGATCAGCAAACATATTTAAACGAAACGTTTTTATTTACATGTTCTAAAAGTGCATGTTTTAAAACACAGAGAATTAATAACTGAATTTTCGGATCGCTAACGCTCGGTGTGCCGGCTATTTTAAGTTATCCAAATTTCGGTGCTGTTATAAGCTTTGCACATTTACAAAATACAAAAATAGAAAACTACTGAAACTACCGATCTGCACTTTAAGAGAAGCAATTAATTTGGAAAGATTTATAGGTTATATGGGAACATTTATAGCACAATTAAAGTAAATATGTTTAAGATAAAATTAAGTATGGTTCCATAGTATAACGGTAATAAATATTGGTAATTGCAATACGATTATTGGTTCTTCTTTCTATGTGGCAGCCCACTGAAGCAGTATAGAAGCCATTTTTTCGTTTTATGAGTGGCCGAGATGAGGCCGAGCATTTAGGGAGTGCCAAAAGAGTTTTTGGAGCCATAAAATTTTGAAGACCAAAAAAGATAACACATCTTTTTTACTTAAAACACACCCCAAAATCTTTTACATATCTTTAGGAGAGCCAAGCTCGAGGTAACCCCCCTGGCATCTCCACTACCAAGTAGGCTTATGCCTAAGTACCAGCGTACCGTGGGTGTCCGGTTATAAGTTGCTTAATCCATCTTTTCCAGTGTTTCGTCAACGATGTCCAAGCACTGGTGGAATATGTGGTATTTGCATTTCACAGCGCCTTTTAGAAAACGTGGTAGTGCTGCCACGGACGTTATTATAAATACACTACTACCCAAGAATGTTTCCCGGCTGTTTTGTAAGTAATGGAAAAATTAATGAATTCACAAATTCTGTAAGTACTTAGAAAACACAAAATTTTGCATCACAGGTAGTATGGATTTCGCCACAAAGATCTAACAGCAGATCTTCTTTCCTTCGTATCACACTGTTGGAATAAGTCTTTTGAGTTTCTAGGTGAGTCCCAGATCGTTGCTCTTGATATATCCAAAGCTTTTGACCAGGTCTGGCATGCCGCACTTCCTAATAAACTTCCCTCCTATGGTCTTCCAACTAAACTCTGTACTTGGTTCTCTAGTTTTATCTATCTGATCGAAGTATATCAGTTATTGTGGACGGCCATTCTGGCACCAACATTGTTTCTTCTTCACATCAATGACCTTCTCTCGTCCACAACTAAATCCATTCATAGTTTCGCCGACGATAGTACCCTTCACTCCAGTTTTCAGGTTCCTAAACCCATCACTAAACCTGACTTGGAAAACAAACGCAGAGCGATGCAGATATCTCTTTCGCAGGATCTTAATTTAATATTGGATTGGGGCGCTAAAAATCTCGTCCATTTTAATGCATCCAAAACACAATCATGTTCCTTGTCGCGAAAAGAGTCATCAAATACTCATCCTCTACTTATGAGCGGCCAAGTTTTACAGAGCAAAGACACCTTTAATCTTGTGGGCGTCACATTTGAAAGTAACCTTAACTGGCATAAACACATTGTATCTATAGCCACGGCAGCTTCAAAAAAGCTTGGATTTCTCTTTCGAGCCAAAAGTATTTTTCCGCTTCTAATTTATACACTTTATATGTGTCCCAAATCCGACCTCCCTTGGAATATTGTTCTCATATCTGGGGCATGGCGTCCCCCACAACCCTAAGCATTCTTGATTCTATTCAAAGAAGAGCTATTCGTCTCATTAATGATCCTTCACTTACAGAAAGGCTTCCCTCTCTTGCCCATCGTCGGGCTGTGGGGGATTTATCGCTTTTATAGGTACTTCCATGGCTTCTGCTACTGAAGAATTGTCCAGTATAGTTCCTCCACTCACGGTTCCCAACAGAGAAACTCGTGGTTCCGCGCGTATGCATCCCTATACGGTCCAACTGGACGGGCCCCGAACTTCCCACTTTGTTCGTTCTTTTATCCCTAGAGTTTCTAGGTTGTGGAACCTGCTGCCCGCGGAGGTCTTTCCTTCCCCCCAAATCTTCAAGTATTTAAGTCCCGTGTCAACAAAAACCCCTCACCCACCTCTGGCAGGCCACCCCGGTTTCGTTATTGTTTAGGCTTTTGGCAGCGGTGGTTTCTCTAAAGATAAAAAAAAGCAATAACTTCTAAAGTATAAAGGAAGTATCAAAACATGATTATTAGGTAAATGGTATTCGAAGAAAAGAGTTCCACCATTCTTTAAAGTTTTCTATTTTTAATAACATGAAAAATTTTAAGTTTAGTTGGGTCTCGGCTCATTTAACGTGCTACGGCATCCCCATAATGACATTCATTGATTTATCATATTCATTTACTAATAAAATCTTTTATGAATTTTTTTAAAGATTTTATAATCATTCCTGATATTTTTAACCTAATTTCTCAGGTAGCTATTCATAATGGACATAGCGACACCGGTGACTAAAAAGATAATTATACAAATATATGTATTATTAATATAACTAGGTCAAAATGTAATGTATACACCGAACAGAAATTTTAACGTACCAATTTATTTACCATAATTATAAAATATATACAGGGTGGCCCACCATATTCGACCCGGTCTGTAGCTTGATAACCATGTGTTTTTAAAAAAGTAAATACTGGAACATATACAGGTCGGATAAGACCATGGTATAAAAATTATTTTAGTCTATACAGGTGTCTCAAAAAAAAAGTGTGACGTATCAAAGTTATATTTTTAAATGGAACACCCTATATTTATGACGGTTTAGATTCTACTTTAAAAAATAACTCAAGTTTGTTTGTAGTACTAAGTGGCTAATTTTATTCGTTTTTGTGATATTTAATTTTCTCTTGGAAAAAGTTCTAGAGGTAAAATTAAATTGATTTTACTTTAACACTTTTAACACTTTAAACTTCAAATGTGTAACAAGCAGCAAAGTTCGCTCATAATACATGTAGGTCGCAAATCAAGATCAAATATTGTACAGGGGTGATCAAAATAATTTCACAGAAAATCAGCCACATATTTTTATTTTAAATGGCACACCCTGTATTTTTTACGTCACATAATGACAAATAAAATACTCTTTCTCAAATGGTGTATAGGTTGCCTATACCTATCTTTTTGTGCTTTAGTAAAATCTGCTTTTTACAAATTTTAGTCCAAATGTTTATTTAAATTAAAGTTGGCTGTGACATAGCAGCACAATATGTGTTTCTTAAAAATAACAACGAATCTCATTTATTGATTAATAGTGGTTTTAGTCAGTGTAAAAGGCAAATTTCAATGATTTTAAATAAAAACCCTTCGTCTACAACAACAAGATGATATAAGCCTTTGTGAGATGTCATAAAGATAAATACTGGTACGATGTGAAAAATGGTTTACTTTAGTCTAGAGTTAATCCTGAAAATATTCCAGGAGAAACCATCTGATAACCTTAATAGTTGCTTTAAAAATTTGACACAGTGATTATGGATAATGGAAGGAACGAGTTATAGGTCACAGAATGTCGTCATAATCCGACCAGAGGCGTTATTAGGGATTGTTTAAAAACACAAGTTTTATCATTACCACATTCAGCTGAAATAAGTGTTATTCCGGAAGTAGCATTATAAGCAACTAATTAATTTTTTTGTGAATTTTAAAAATAGTGGCAGAAAATACAAAATCTTTTAATATTGTGCTTTTTTTTCCACAAATTTACATTTTGTAATAACGGCTTAGTAAATATAAGTATATTATATCACAGCCTACTTACATTTAAATAGACATTGGGAATAAAATTATGTTAAAACGGAATTTACTTAAAAGTATAAGAGATAGGTATAGGCAACCTATACATAATTTGAAAGAGCATTTGGTTTGTCATCATGTGGTAAAAAATACGGGTGTTCTTTCGGTTTAACCTGAAATGATTACTCATTTTCAAATTATAAATGGCACCACCCGGTATATTTTCTATAATATCGAGAGAATATGACATTTTAAATAGAATAATACCTTCACCTGTTATTTTATGACGTTTCTGCTGTCATTTTTTTTAAATTTTAATTCAAAGTGCAATGATAAACCAAGAACGTTTTATTTTAAGTCAAGTAGCCATGAAAAGAAATAAATCGTTTTTTTCGTCTTTTCGACCATAGTCCAAATTTACAAAATCCTACTTATGGTCATAGCTAATTTTTTTCAAATGGACAAAGACGGTATTTCGAGTAAGAATTTTTCTATAAAACACATAATAAATTCATAATGTTGTCATAAATCGATATTATCCTTTATTATTATCAATTAATCATTTAATTTGCATGCTTTTGGATAGAAATTTTTTTCTCCTGTCTGGGGTACCCTGGAGCAGATTATAGTGGAAATTTTTGACATAATCATTGAATTTGTTTTAACGTCATGTCTGTCACTCACATACATAATTAAAGAAAATGTTATTTTGTACCAGTTGTAGTATTTCAGATATAACATAATATAAAATAATGTAAGGCCTTAAGACCCTAAATGACAATTTTGTACAACTACAGTTAGTAAAATAATATTATAAGACTAGACTAGACATAAGTAAAGAGCAAACGAAAGCAAGGTATAGGTCTAAAAAATTAAAATAAACTAGTTTCTACCAACTGTAGTAATATAAGGTATATATAATATAAAGAATAAACAAGGATAAGCTCTAAAATTACATATATTTTCAACTACAATTGGTAAAATGGAAAATATTTATTTTATAGTAAAATTTCAAAGCTCGTGTCAGAAGTTACAAAATAATAAATTTAAAAGAAATATTATTTAAAACAAACTTGGTGTGAAATTTTCTATACCGAATACCACACGTGCTTAAATTATTCCGAAATATTTTTCCAGCCACGAATATTTTAAGAAAATTCTTAGCTACCTGACAATAGAGAAAAACAGAAGTCACCTGAAAATTGTCAAAATGTTTTTTTGGTAAGCTTGTTCATTTGGAAAACATTTTTAAAAATATTTTACCACTGTTTAATGCTAACTGCGCACTGGTGCCTTTTTTATTGACTCAACTCTAAAAGTTGCTCAATCCAACCGCTTGCTTCGTTAACGTGCGGCTTCACCAAGACAGCAGTTATTATCGCTTTTATATTGAAAAACGGTGAACCAGAAAAACTTGCAACGGTATTGGGTTTAAATCGCCCCAAAAATAGATCAGGATGCGCATCATATAGAAGCAAATAAGCTCCATTATAAAATTAAACAAAGCTGATAAATATTGGAAAATACCAAATACGGCATACGATGATGTTGTACATTTAGCCAAAAACAATCAACCTAAAGAAATAAGTAATGGAGTCGACCTACCAAACCTAAAAATATTCTTAATACACCCTATTTAGGGAAAAATCGTATTCAAAATAAATCTGATATAGATTTGGCAACACAGGAAAACACACTTGACAGACATTCGCGGATTCGCCAAAGCCAGTCCTCAATCAGCTGATCCAAATGGCGAAACAAAAGGTAAAGAGGAAAGTAAAACAAATGACAAACATCAAAGCCCTCTGAGATTTAATTTAGAGACTGAGGATGGATCTTCGAAAGTAGAAGAGAGAGGTGGTCGCGATGACTCTCAAAGAAAAACCTCAAAATCTTTTCCGGATTCAATTTACCTGGAATTTTGCCAACCAATTTGTTAAAAGCGGTGTGGGAGCAGCGCTAGGAACTGCACAAAATATTGGAGAATTTGCAAGAAAAGAATACAACACCTTACGTGATGGATTTCGCCAGACAATAGGAGGGAGGGAAATGGAGCTTCACCCTTAAATCTGGGTGGATTACTTCTTGGCGGACTTAAAGGTGGAAATTAAAATGGCGAATTTTTTTTTAAATAAATATAAATTACCTTGTTAAAACTTTATAGTTAAGTTTAAATAACCATTTATTATTCATTCTATATGATTACTAATTTATAAATAAAGAAAAATGTTATATTTTTAATGTGTCGTTCAAAATTGACCAAGTAGAATACATTCCGCAATACGCGCATTTAGTGTGACGTCACACGACGTTGACGTTTTTCTACCCTTAAGAACATACCTATTAGAGGCAGTCTTGCCGCTTAGCTGTGAAAACAATTGCATGCTTAAAAAGCAATAAACTTTAGCTCTGCATAATTATAGTGGTCAGCAGGACCAAAAGCAATAAAGGCTGACTCTAGAGGTATATTTTTAAGGCTTTAAATGGAATCCAAACAAACCCCTCTACCCCAAAGTCGATTGATCAGATAAGGTCACGACATTCGCCATATTGGCTAGCGTGGCTGTGACGTCAAGTCGGGCCATTTTCGGCCATGTTTGATTTTAGGCAGATCAGTGGCGTAGAATTAAGGAGAAAACAAAAAGAACTGTATGTTGTAAACAAAATTTATTGGATTATTTTAATAGGCATAACCTAAAACAAAAACATAAATGTGGTTTAAATATTGAAAATTAAAAATTATCAAAGCGACGACAGGACGATGAGCTACCTGGCAGAGCAAAACATTTTCCATGGTTCTGTAAGTCAAAAACCATTTTAAAAACTTTGTATACAATGTGTCCGCTAATGAATGGTACACAGAAAAACCACAGATTCCTTATGCCAAAATATTAAGATTTAACCAAACATACCTAATATCCAAAGTTTATAATAAGGAAGATACGGGGGTGTCATAGTAAAAAGAAAAGTAAATTTATTTCGATAATTGTTCCCCTTTTTAAATATCTTAATAAAACGGTATCTCGGGGTTTTTAAACATTAGCTTTTCAGATAGAATATTAATTTTTGTGTGTAGACTAGAGGGCGATGGGTACACTATTTAAAATTCTCTAAAACTACCCAATTTTTTGTTACTACTCTGTATGTATGTAAACTAGTAAGCTTCTCTATGCTTTCTGCACAAAAAAGGTATACTTAGTAAGAATCGGTCTTGACAACCGTTTTTAAGGTATCCACGTTTTAGTTGTTCAGTGCACCCGAAAGTATGTACCTTCAATAACATCGTATTAGCTATAATTACAACTGCTCAGATATAAATAGCTGATAGCTAAAAACTCCTGGATACCGAATTTTATTAACATGTTTAAAACATATCAAAAATTATCGAAATACATGAATAAAAAATATTTATATCCCTTTAACACCCCGTATCTTCCTTATCATTAACTTTTGGATAAAGGTATGTTTGTTTAAATCCTAAATAGGTATTTTCGCATAAGAAATCCGTGGGTTTTCTGTGTACCATTAATTAGCGGACATCAGTATCATATGTATATAAAAACACGAATGACAGAAAACTATTCGACTAAATACTATCAAAATCTCTAAAATAAAACGAGTCCGAACCCATAATAAGTGAAGTCTCTAAACTAACCAAAAACATTAACAACTGGAAATCCTTGCAAAATATACTACCAAAATGAAAATGGCAAATTTCCACAGTTTTTACCAAACAAAGCTTCGACAAGGCACGACTCTGTCATCAGCTGATAATGCTACCAACTTTGAACAGAACTGCCAACCGAAATCGTAATTCTCACACCCTCACGTCCCTGACAAAAGCTATCCCCGGTCTTGCTTATGTCTGGAACCCCTTCTCTATAAAAAAACTCTGCTCTACCCCCATCGCCTTAACCAAAGAACAAACAAAGGTTTCTATGGAAAATATACTTTATTTTTCATTTTTGTTACATTAGTGGCACTATTTAAGATATTTTATATTAGTTTTATCAAAATGGATTAGAGGAACCTTTCAGCATTAATATCATCGATTGAAGTTCGTAAAAATTATACTTTTGTTCACATAGTTAGGTTAGGTGAATGAATATCACAAATAAACACGAAAATTTAGAGTCACAGTGTCACAAATAGCCGACACTAGTCACAAAACACTTTAAAACACAAAAAACTCACAAAAACCGCGTAATTTTAACTTTGATAACGAATTCCCATTATAAAAATCTATTGTTTGGATTCCTTGCCTGCGTCATGACGTCAGAACTAAATGCGCGTATTCGTAACTTGCATTTCATGGGCGTCGCCAGCCGATGGCCAGGTGGGGGCAAGTTGATATGGAGAATAAGGGAAGTATGAATTGTGGAAAAATCGAGAGCACATGTAGATTTCCACTTGTAGTACGAGTTTTACATCTACGGTATACGTTGTATTTTGCACCCTCTTAAAATAACAGACGTTTTTGGCCTCCTTATGGTTATCGTTATTAAACATAACGATTACGGCAGCAGTTTTAGACAGAGATTTTGCAGCCTCTTTTAAGAAATTTATTTTGCGTCTGCGCTTTCGACACATAACCTTATTTTTGCCTATGGTTCACCGATTTTAAAGTTAACGAAAATCAGTATTTACTTTTATTCTTCATAAGATATAAATTAATATTTAAATATATGCAAACACTTCTGTTGATTTCGTTTTTTAAAGTAGATGCAAACAATACAGTATAAGCAAAACACAAAAAGTAAGGTTAGGTTTGGTAGTAGAATAAAAAGCAAGTGTGCCAGATTGTAATATCTAAATTAATTACTGATTTAGAATATCCGTAAAAGTGCAAGTCCGTTTTAATTTCTTAACACTATTTGATTTTTATTACTGCTATAGATTTTCGACTAATTAGAGCCTATGTATAAATGATATATTTAATTAATACGGCATTAAAATTTTAACCTTTTAAATAATTGATATTAAAATTTCTACAATCCGGCAACCACGCAGTTTAACAATAACGATAACGATAAAGATAAGCTCTTCGGTATTCATCCGTAATTAAAGGAGTCCGGTATGGTTAATAACGATAACGGATCATGTTTGCGTTACTGCGCAGTCTCATGGATTCCGTTAAAAATCTGCAATGAAGAAAAATGTACAAAGTCGGTTTTGTTGTGCCTGCAGCTCAGGCCTAAATAACCAAGAACTTACATATTGTGGATTTATAAAATTACTCGGAACGCTCTTAACCATTCTATATTTATTTAGGTTGTTATACAGTGTGTCCCAGAATAGGTGTTACAAGAGGACAAATAGACCAAAAATGTTTATATTTTAAAACGAAATTTTGGGAAAACTGGTCGCTTGGTCCAAAACTAATAAATACAGAATTTTACTTTAATTGGTATTATACGGGCGAGTTATACTTAAAATATGAAAATGCCCAAGAAATAACTACTTTTATTTTTAAAATATAACAAAATTAGTATAAGTAAATGTTGTAGAGAATTGAATTTTATGTCAAAATTTAAAGTTAAAGCATGACAATAAAAAAATGTAATTGTCAAATTTTTAACATTACGCATTACAACCTAAATAATGGGCAAAAGGGAGCAAAATTTAAAAGAAAATTTAATAATTTATTTTTTTGTAACATTCAGCCTATTTTAAAAATGTCATGCATAATGTAAAATATTTACAAAAATTTTTTTTTAACTTTAATTCCTTAACTTTAAATTATGATGTAAAATTTCGTTCCCTACGACATTTACTTATAGAATTTTGCCATATTTTTAAAAATAAAGGGTCATTATTTCATATTTTTAGTTATAACTTGCCCTGTATATTACCAATCGTGGTAAAATGTTGTATTTATCAGTTTTGGACCACGCGACCATTTTTCCTAAAGGACGTTTAAAAATTCCCAAATTTTTGGTCCACTTGTTCTCTTGTAACACCTATTATTAATCACACTGTGTAATGATGCCTAATAATTTTTGTCATATTATTACCTGGTAATTTCTGTTAATATTCTTTGCCAGATTAAATCTAGATACAAATATAAAGCACATCGAAAAATAAAATTGACAACTGTCAGCCAGGGACAAAAACTTTAGACTTTGGTTGCTTTACATTGGTCAACTTTTTTAGAATCTCTAGGGCGGGCAGCTGTCCTCCTTTGCCCCCCTTCCTGGCAGACGCCCTGTGCATTTCTAAGTGTATAGACTAAGCTGTTAAAGAATGTTCCTCGAAAAAAAAAACACATTTTTTCTTTTTGTTATTAACGTCAAATGCACATACTTATAATTATTCTCCACATCATAGGATTTTTAAATAGGCCTTGTGAAAAATAAATTTCAAAATATAAACTTAAAAATGCTTATTTAAAATGTAATGGTCTGTGAACCAGCAACATGTTTTCTTGACCAATTTCCTCTCAGTCCATAACTTGTAAAATGCTTTAAGAGGGTTGTACATGAATTGTTGTGAGCGTCAGCTGCGACGCCGATGGTGAGATTATATAGGGTTCTGTTGAAATATTTCTTGCTCATAAATTTTTACAATCATTTGTTTCATCGATTCAAACCGATAAATTTAAAAGGATAGTCTCTGGATATGACCCTTAAGTCTGTTATTGCACAAGACTTACTACAAAACTACTACTCTATTACATACACTGTTTTACTTGCAAGCAAGTTGAAACATCCCAAGCAGCAAGCTGACGTCTTATTGACGTCTCTTTTTAGTCATTTTTGGTCATATTTGGTCAGCAAAGACGTCATAAGATGACGACAAAATGTCGTTAAATTGACTTTTAAAAAAGACGTCCTGTTAATGACGTCTTTAAGATGACATTTTTTGCCGGCGTTGTACATTTAATTTACTGGCATTGCTAACACTCTTTAATGGCAAGGCATTGGCAAAAAGGTATCAAAAAGACGCGAAAGTGGGCAATTGGCCGTTATTAGGCCACGTGTTGTAGATAAAGTGATGGCATCCGTCATTAATAAGTTATTGGCAAAAATGCGTTTAAGATGATGGCATCCATCATTAATAAGTTATTGGCAAAAAGATAACAAAAAGACACGAAAGTGGGCAAATGCAGATACTCCTAAGCAGCAAGCTGACGTCTTATTGACGAAAATTGTCGCATATACTTTTTTAAAAGCTAAAATGATGCGATATTTTATTTGAAAATTAAAATAGGAAAAACTCCTTACTGCATGCAATTTCCTTGCAATGCAAAGTACCATCTCTCGAACACTGTCCAACTTGGAGATGCAGATTTTTACACTAGCCGAAGATATTTCTTTCAAAGCTAAGTGGAGATCACCTACCGCAGACCGCTCTCGAATTATTTTTGTCTAATGGGTACGGTTTAGACGATAAAAGCGAAGATATTGCAGAAACGTAGTAGTTTATTGTCCATTACGCCATCTATCGGTATGTCAAAAACTATTAAATATATATAATATTTTTTATTAACACGTCTTTAAAACTTTTAATAAAGTTTTAAACAAAATGTTTACAGCTCCTAACAGTCTACTTGAATATCTTGCCTTCTCGACTAGCCATCACCAATTAATCACACAACACACACTTATTAGGTAATGAATACATTTAATTATGTCTATTAAAAACTCTTTTCTTTAAAAAGAAACTAAAAAGCTAGAAAACCACGTAGAAAACAAATGCACAAAGCGGTCACCTTCGGTCGAAATTAACGTAGCTAATTTTACCATCATTTTATTTTTATTCGCTCCAAAATACATAATAAACATTTTGTTTGACCTAATTTTTATTTGCATGATTTTTAACAATAAAATGTTATGAAAAGGCCATTTCCTTTAAATTATGTAAAAAACATAAAATAATGTTGTTTAGCTGCCATTATAAATAAAACAGATCAAAAAATTGCTTTAATGTTAGTTAAATACCAATGTTAATAATATGGTTTAAAAAGTATGAATATGCGTTGAAGGTTTACCTTCAAAAATCCAATATTTATTTGCCTGCAACAAAAACGCGTGCTTTATTTAATCAGAATTGGTATGCCGCCATTTTTGTATGCTTGCCGGCAATTCGCCTGCATGTAAAATTTATTGGCAATTAAGTGTTTATTTAGGGTTGACTTTTTAATGCGTATAAGATGTTGGCATAATATTGCCACCAATTGCCAATGCTTTACCATCAATGTCAATATGAAAAATGTACATTGCCGGCAAATAGTGTTTGCTGGGTTATTCCTATTTAAATTTTGTAAAAGTATTAGTCCTATTTTTCTGTCATATGATATTTCGGTTGGACTTCGACACGAATCGCCATTAGATTTTTATGAGCTAGTATGACGAAAAAATGACGTCAAAAAGACGTCGCTTCAACGACGTCAAAAACAAATCAGCAAAATGACGTTAAAATGACGTCACAATTTTGGTGTGATGACGTCTTATGCCAAAAATGACGTCATAATGACGTGAGCTTGCTGTTTAGGATGGGAGGAAAATCAACCGGCACCGGCGCCGGCGCGGCTGTTAATTCGGTTTAAGCCAAACAATCGACTGTACGCGATCAACAAAAAGTACAAATTGTTACCACACACACTCCGTCTTGCATTACGAGTTAAGACGGCGCATGCAAAACGGCAGATAAGCATGCGTGTCTAAGGCAGCCTTCCAGCATGCTGTTAAATTAAAAAAAAAAGAAAACAACTTATAAAAATGCTTTTATTTTTTGAACATGGTCCCTATTTAACAATAATTAAATCCTAAATGAGCAATATTCGTATTAAATATACCTATAACCTGACTATCCTAAAGTCTTTTAATATACATATATTTTGGTTATTTAAGATAGGTACATATATATTTTTTAAAATAAATTTAATTAAAACGTTACAAAAAGCTATTCACGGATATGAATTTTATATACTTCCTCTCCTTGACATTTTTTAGTTTATAAAATATAAAAATGCATCCATTGCCAGCATAATCTATTACACTCTTATCTAACTACGTACAAAAATATAAATAACTATTTGTAACTATAATATTCTACATACGTATACAGTGCCTTCATAAAATTTTGTACACATCTGATTAAAATAATTTTTATAAACAACAACAAAACATATTTAGCTTCTTGTGAAATAACAGATTTTTAACATTCATATTAAGTATACAGTGTGTTGGATGGTCTCTTGTTAGATAACGCCTGGAAAGAATGAGACGCTTGGTCCTGGTCGGGTATGAGCTGACCCGTTCAGCCTTATTGACCTCTATGAACTGCAGTGCCTGAAACAAAATAAAGAAACCCCCAAAACCCAAAGACCTGAATCAAAACAACGTTTCGGTAGCAAGTCTGCCACCGTTGTCAAGTTAAAAATGAAAATAAAAATTAACTAATATTTAAATTAGAAATGATTAAATTTTGTGCTTTTAGAATCACATATGTCAAACTATTTTCAGTTTGAGATTCTAAAAGCACAAAATTTAATCATTTCTAATTTAAATAATAAATTTTTATTTTTATTTTTTTAAGTTCATTTTTAACTTGACAACGGTGGCAGACTTGCCACCGAAACGTCGTTTTTAATTCGAATTTTTTGGGTTTTTTGGGGGTTTTCTTTATTTTGTTTCAGGCGACCGGCAAGTTCATAGGGGTCAATAGGGCTGAACAGGGTCAGCTCGTATACCCTGGGACCAGGACCGAAGCGGTCCCATTCTTTCCAGGCGTGTACCTAACAAAAAGACCATCCAATAAATGAATCCGCCTAACCAATGTAGAGCATATCTTCTATACAGTGTGTCCAAGATAAAGTTCCTAAGCATGGGAATCTCAGTACCTGTTGGAGATACAGCTTAGGTTAAACTAGGAAAAAGTTGTGTTTTTCAAAGCTTATTTACATGGCGTTTAGAAACTTGAAAAATTTTCATGGCCTGCTGAGATATTTGGCAAAAACGGAAAGTTGACTATATCGATTTTATTTTTTTCTGACTTTATTTGAAGAGATATGAAAAACCAATAACACTTTTCCATTGGCACTTTTTAGCTACTACATGATGGTATTTTTAGATTTTATATCCGACGTTTCGTTTTCAAGAAACCATCATCAACTTTATTTTTATATGGCTCGAAAAAAGTACACCCTGTATCTGATCCCATTTTTTATTACAAATTTAACGATGTATCACATGCCATATTTTTAATTTTTAGTTAAAGAAAATTGCATTTTTTCTATTTTTTAAAGGTATTTTTAAGTATGCCTTGCAAACAAATGCTTGGACGTTAATACCTGTTACCGTAGTCTGTAACATAATTTAATGATCATGATAAAATAGTAATTATCGTTATTACCCTGTTTGTCAAGTTGTTGTTTTTAGAGCAATTGTTCTTATTGTTACTGTTGTCTTTATTATTGTTTATTGGTAAATAGCTAATATCTATTGTATTATTATGGTCGAATATGTCGGATGGCCATTATAGCCATGAAGAAAAGTTTGACATGCTAACGTGCTACATTTTGTGCTGCAAAATAAATGAGGGTATCATTTCTGTTCAGAAATTAAGCTGTGGATTTGGCTACCCCTACATGTTGTTTAATTTGCCAAGTCAGGGTTCTCAACAACTTGTAAAACATTATTATGGGTTTCATCTGAAGATTCTTTTTTGAGATAAAACTGGCTTTTTAAATTTTAGGCCAGCTGTAAGAAAATGGAATAACATGGCTGTTTTCTTTCTGGATATGTAAAAAGATACATTGCTGCTGTATTTACAGTATTTTTGTGGCACAAAATGTAGGACGTTAGCATGTTAAACTTTATTCATGGCTATAATGGCCATGCATATTTGATGATACTAACACAATAAGATATTAACTATTCACAAATAAACAATAATAAAGACAACAGTAACAATAAGAACAATTGCTCTGAAAACAACAACGACAATTACTATTTTATCATGATATTAAATTATGTTACAGACACGGTAACAAGTATTAACGTCAAAGCATTTGTTTGCAAAGCCTACTCAAAAATACCTTTAAAAAATAGAAAACATGCATTTTTTCCTTGAACTGAAAATTAAAAATATGACATGTGATACATCGTTGAATGTATAATAAAAAATGGGATCAGATACAAGGTGTACTCTTTTTTCGAGCCATATAAAAAAATAAAGTTGATGATGATTTCTTGAAAACGAAACGTCGGGTATAAAATCTAAAAATACCATCATGTAGTGGCTAAAAAGTGCCAATAGAAAGAGTGTTATTAGTTTTTTCATATCTCTTCAAATCAAGTCAGAAAAACATAAAATCGATATAGTCAAATTTTCGTTTTTGCCAAATATCTCAGCAGGCCATGAAATTTTTAAATTTTTAAAACGGCATGTAAATAAGCTTGTAAAAAACACAACTTTTTCCTAATTTTACCCTAAGCTGTATCTCCAATAGGTACTGAGATTTCCATGCTTAGGATCCTTATCTTGGACACACTGTCTAACATAATTAATGACCAAATCAATCAAAATTGTGCAAAATTTTATGGATGCAGTATGCAGTGTATATTTTTAATTTGATTAGTTAAAAATAATTGAACACGATCCTTAAAAACTATATACATCGTTGAATAAAATTTGTATATAATATAAAATCCCATATATAAATATTTATCCAAAAGTATGTTACTGTATAATGTATCACAAGTACCTCTATTTTAATAGCATCTTGTTTTTATTTTTTTACCCACTTAGATTTACGAAAATATGCAGTGGCATAGCTAGTGTGTGGGCATAGTGGACCTTAGCCCATGGTCATATCCTTTAACATTTAAGGGGGCCTCATGAGACCTCTGTAAATGCTATGCCAACAACTTGAAATCTCCAATTCCTTTTATATTTTATAAAAACCCCAAAATAACGTATGTCCTAAAAGTTTTGGCACAAAACTCATTGTCTTTAATTTTAACAAAAACAAAATAATATCAAGTTGCCTTTGAAAACAAAAGTTTATTTACTTTATTTACTGTCAGTTGAGATTTATTTATTTTGAAGTTTTCGCTTTACGATGTCGTATAAATTAGAAATAAGAAAAAGTATCTACAAGTTAGTTGGGCGGATACCCAAAGCTGAAATCTGTCGAATATTCTAGAATGAAGACATTTCACGCAGAACCATTTATAGAACAATAGCGGAGTGCGAGCAGGGAATACCATGTCTGAATCTCCCAAAAAGTGGAAGACCACGTGCATTTACTGCACAGAGGTCAGAGAGATTGGTGAGAAGAGAAAAACCAGATTGGAATGTCAACGAGGAGACTGGCTAGGCAATACAGATCTTCTAATAGTACGATATCGTCGGAATTGAGGAGGAATGGTCTTAAATATCGAAAGAGACGTAAGTACCCCAAATACTCTCAAGTGCAGCTTCTACGTATACCAAGATGTTGTCGTCAACTGAGGCGGGAACATTTTGCCAATGAAAAAATCATGACTGATGATGACGAAAAGTATTTCACTTTGAGTAATTCTGAAATGAAGGAAAACGGTGGATTTTATACGGACAACGTAGAGGAATGCCCTGACAATGTTAGATACAAACATAAAGCGAAATTTGCAGATAAAATCCTTGTCTGGTGCGCAATTTCTAACAGGGGTGTATCCTGACCTTTGTGGGAAGAGTGAGGGGTGAAGCTTTGAATAGTCAGAGCTATATTGATAACTGCCTTTCCAAATTGCTTCAGTTTGTCCGCGAACATCATGCTAATGACGATATCATGTTTTGGCCAGACCTAGCATCTATAGCCATTACTCAAGAGATACCCAAAACTGGCTTCGACAACACCACATACCTTTTTGTTCCCAAAAACGATAATCCTCCAAAACTTGCCGCAGGCTCGCCGAATAGAGGATTTTTGGGCTGTACTGTCTAGAAAGGTTTATCATGGAGGCTGGGAAGCACAAGATGAGGAACAATTAAGACGGCGAATTTACGAGAAATTAAGAGAAATTGAACTGAATTCCGTCCAGGACCTCATGAGAGACATTCGAAGAAATTTGCGTCTGGTAGAGCAGAATGGGCCACTTCACATAATTCGATAGTATAGTTTAGTTAAGTATTGAGTTGTAATTTATGATAACTAGTTAGTGTTTAAATACATTTCTTCATTAAAAAGAAACCGATAAATATTGTGTGCCAAAACTTTTAGGACATACGTTATTGTAAGAGTGATAAGATGTTTGGTTAATTAAATTTATATAAGTCTTAAAAAGAATGAAAGCCTTGCAGATGCGACTTTGCCCATGACGCTACGCCACTGAAAAAATGTGTATAGGCACATATTGCGTTGTACCCTTTCTAAATATTTTTCTTTTCTAACTACTTTTATTTAAAAAAAATAAACAAAAATTAATAGACTTAGCCTAGATTCTTATTATTATATCGGATATTTTTAAACTTTCTTTTATTGAAATTCATATTTTTGCATATTTAAGAGTGTCAATTTAAGGTTATGAATAAATTTAATAGCGAATTCTTAAGTAAAAAATACTTACGAGAAAATGATAGAGAAAAAATTGTTTAGAATAAACAACCGAATAAGAAGAAGAAAGATATTATTAGTAGCGCACCACATTTTAAAAACGCCGGTTTTTAAAAAGTACGCCACTGAATAAACTACAAATTATTTGTAGGAATCCACTGTTTAATTTATTTTTAATTTTTCTCGTTAAATCTTTTATTTAAAGCACTTTGACACACCTCGAAATAAAAAAAAACACAAATGCAACTATGAGAAAATATACTAATATCAATAATAATTGACTACAAAATTTAAATCTAAAATATATTCTATATTTATTTTATTGGACTATCTAAACACCTAAAATTTAACAATATGGAATGTATATAATAGAGAAAAATACTCTTCTTGGTAAAAAAGACTATCTCTAACTCACTAGCATTGCTGAGCAAATTATTTTTTAGTTACTTTCTAAATTATAAACATGAATACAAAATACATACATTTTTTTAAAAAGTTTGCACCTTAACCCCTAAGTCGTTTTTATAAAAACCTAAATATAAACATAACAATAAAATATATACACAACCCTATATAAGAATATATCACATTTTAATTGAATAAAAAAACCTATCTAATATTTTAATTACATTGGTTTTCACTAAAAATACTGCTCCTATCGCCAGAGCCTAACATACCAATTATACAGTGAGGATGCGTAGCTTGGAACAAATTCATTTAAAACTTAGCGGTCTATTTTTACAAAAACACTTGAACACACTTTTAAATTTTTATTTTACTTTATTTCATCCTGACGGTGGTGGCAGATTTGCCACCGAAACGTCGAATTTTAATTAGAATGTTTTGTTTTTGGGTTTTTTAGTAGAGAATTATTGCACAGTGAAATAAGGCCAGACACTAATAATACCAGCCTTATTTTAACATCTGAGTTTGCGCAGATGCAAAGTAGGATAATGGCTCCCTTAATACCTAAGTATATTTTAAAAGTAAAAATACTTAAAACCTTTATATATATATAATAAAAGGTAAAGCTTTTTGGGCATATGGCTCATTAATGACTGTAAAAATAAATAAATAAATAATAATAACCTGTAAGAATTCGGCTACCATGGTTGAATGTTAAAAATTACGGGGTCTCCAAAAGAAAATGGAATACCCCGGGCCCGACCAAGACGGCGACACGTGTTTCGTCTTCGTTAAGACTTGTCATAGCCGCTTCAGGTCGATAGACACCTTGATGATGCCCCGATTGACTATAAATATTCTTTCTGTATCCCAGAACTAACAAATATAGACAACCAGTGCCATCTCACCAAGAAATTCAAAAACAACCAGCCATGGCATCGAGAGGTTAAAGGTGGTAGGTAAAAGTGCGCCATCTAGTTGTATATGGCAAAAGTTAAGTATGCAACATACTGTTATGCCAACAAACCATAAGGAAATTGGCCGCCCATCAGTCTGCGGGTTTGCAGAATTCGGATGAGTAGTTTTGCCAAATCCAGGTAGGTGGCGTACAGCAGTGACTGAATATATGATAAAAATCATATAGAAAGCAGTATTTTTCACCCAAACTGCGATATAATATAAAAGTGAATGGTTCTTGAGCCTTGATATAAATACATTAATAAAAAGTAAAGTTCTTTGGGCATATGGCTCATTAATGACTGTAAAAATAAATAAATAAATAATAATAATTCCGGGGATTCCATTTTCTTTTGGAGACTCCGTAATTTTTAAACAATCAACCATGGTAGCCGAATTCTTACAGGTTATTATTATTTATTTATTTATTTTTACAGTCATTAATGAGCCATATGCCCAAAGAACTTTACCTTTATTAATGTATTTATATCAAGGCTCAAGAACCATTCACTTTTATATATATATTTCTGTAATTGTGTTATAAAAACCCTACAACACAAAAACAATAAAGAAAAACTACTAAAAAAGTTTTCCCCTTTTTTTAGGTTAATGGTACTGTCAATATAATTTGAAATAACTGTAACTTATGAGTACAAGCAGTATTTAAATAAGGCCGGTATTAATAATTACCAAGCCTAATAAGGCAACTTGCAATAATTTTCTAATATTTTGGTTCAGGCGACCGGCCAGTTCATGGGGTCAATAGGGCTGAACAGGGTCAGCTCGTTATACCTCGGGATCAGGACTGAAGAGGTCCCATTTTTTCCTAGATTGAGGCGTGTACCCAACGAATTATCATCGAATATAACACTTAAGCACGCCAATCTTTATTTTTGGTTTTGGTTTTTTTTGTTACATTTATGTATACTGGGTCGCCCAAATCAAGCTATACACAGCAAATTTTAAAAATATAGAAAAATATATATGGCATAGTGTTCCATTTAAAATAACAAAATTGTCCTATATCGGAAATCGGCCATTTTGTTTTTGTGCTAATAGAATATCACGACAAAATGGCAAAGATATAACAATAAACCTGTTCTAAAGATATTTGAGCCAAAATGGATCAAAATATTAACGGTCACCTCTGTATTTTAGGCCAGGGAAGTTATGGCTTTACATTGTGCACATTATTTTCGTACACCCTGTATATGCATATGGTCCAAAGCGATAAGAGCTTTACTTTTTACCTTTACAAACTGGCAATAACTTAACCGTAGAAAACTGTGATCTTTTCTTTCGTTCTAATTATTTATATTTTGGCACAAAATATATTAGATATTAAGAGCTGCATTTACAATATCGTGTCAACTCTAACCTAAGGGTTAATGCACAGATGGTTAAAGTACTAGCTAAAAACAATGTCACTGAAATCAGAACTTGACATCGGTTATGTTTTTATATTTTAAATTTGAAAATATGATTTGGTTCAACTTAAACCAAGGATTAAAACGAAATTGTAAAAGCGGTTCCAAAAGTGGCAAGCTTTACATATAGAGGGTGCCTCATTTTACTTGAACTAAGCTTTCAGTCTTTATAACACCAATAGGTTTTAAACCAGAGGACATACTAATGTGATAAAAATTGTAATTTTAAAGCTAAGTTCGTCACCCTGTACGGCCACCCTTTTTTAGTTATAGAAGCTTCAGAAATAAAATTTCTTTGTTTATAAATTGGGCAGCTTATACTTTACACTTAAAATATTTTAAAGACTGTACACCTACTTAAAATAAAAATGTCCTCAAATAGACTATTAACATTTAATTTAAAATGTAACTTATGCATTTTATGGGTTTTTATTTGGCAAGTAATGGACAGAACATTTTTATTTAAGGTATTATATAAAAAGACAATGAGGTATAAAAATTTGTAGCGTATACAGGTGTGGAAACCAACTGGTCGACCATAGGGAATTAAAAGCATAGAAAATATTCGAGGTATAATCGCGTCGCCGCGAGAAGCCCCTGATTTCGTTCTACTTAAATATGCGGGCTCCTTGCCGCGGTGAATTTTAGGAGAGTACATAGCAACTTGGTGGAAGGGACTCTATGCATGATTTGCCTTAGATCGACGATTTGGTTTCCATACGGGTATAACAGTGTATAATTATAGGTTTAACAACTGTGACGCAAAATAATTTGAATTGTTATAAAAATGTAATGAAATGGTTAAAAAAGTGTACCAAATTTTGTGGACATATCTAGAGTGATAGAAAAGTTTTGAGAAAAAATGCATTTTCCTTAAAACACTCTGAATTTCGGCAACGACGTATTTTCGAACATATTTTATTTCAAAAATGTTCTAATTTTCTTGTATTTCATAATGTATTATGAGGAATATATCAACCTAAAAATAAACCTGTAAAATTTTAAATATGTATTTTAAGATTACATTTAATTTCTGGGGTTCCAAGTAGATAAACTTTATTATTTGGTGTCACAGTTGAAATTTATCTAAATTAATTTAAAGCTTTAAGAAGAAAGTTATACCTCTCCATCAGCGTCAATATCTTGAAAATCTAATAGAGTGTAAGTTTCCCTTCTTGAGATTAACCTAGAAAAAAGGCATGTGTTAGTATGTAAAAAAATGGTTTATATGCTTACTATTATTGGGTTTACGTTTTTACTGGGTTCTTTAGGCAATAGGGATTAAATATTTTATTTCCTTAGTTTTATCAATAAGTATACATTGGCGCACCATAAAGCCTCCGTCTCTAATACAAAAGCGGATTATTTTTTTAAGTATTATTTTACAGGGATATGGGTATATTGGGAGAATAATTTAAAATTATAAGGAATTATACTGGGGTGCTTCAAAGAAAACATCCATATCAATGCTTATGTATTTTTTTAATGGAACACCCTGTATATTAGTTTATTTTTGGATTGTGGACATAAAAATAAGGTTAGCTTTATCAGCGTAAAGAGATGGTTACTGTAATGGCATGTGCGAATGCGTCAGGTACACATAAAATGCCACTTATGATCATTGGAAAATCAGCCCATCCAAGAGCTATAAAAAATATTTCTCCAAATGCCCTTCCAGTTTATTACAGACATCAAAAAAGTGCTTGGATGGATACAAAGTTGTTTACTGCATGTTTTAAAGAGCAGTTTCTTCCACTAGTGACCAAATTTTTGTCCAATCGCAAACTCCCCATAAAGGCTCTTTTGCTTATGGATAATGCCCCATCGCATCCCGGAGAAGATCCTCGTGTAGGTGAAATTAGTTTTAAATTTTTGCCGCCAAACGTCACCAGCCTTTTACAACCCATGGATCAAGGAGTCCTTGAAAACCTGAAGAAGAATTACAGACGGTTGTTTCTTGAACACGTGTTGCAAATGACAGAAAATGACGACCTTACCACATCTCTGCGACAGATTACTCTAAAAGATGTTGTCTATTGGGTGAGTCAAGCATAGGAATCTGTACGAGCATCCACAATAAAAAGTCCTGGAAAAATCTTTGGATCCCGGATGATGACACGGAAGACGATTTGCCTCTAAGCGAGCTGGCTCTAAAATTAAAAGACGCTGAAGATGACAGCAACTGTGAAGATGAGTTGAGCTTGTTTGATTTAATGAAAAAAATTAAAAGGATGCGAAGACGTTACAGAGGAAGATGTTGGAGAGTGGATTGCTTCTGACGACCATGAAGAAGAGCTTTCTATAGAGGAAATAGCTGCCTCTGAACAAATCGAAGAAGTAAACCAGCTTGAAAAAAGAAGAGGAAGATAGAGAGGTTATAGTCGATCGTATTTCAAATCAAGAATGTTTTACTGCTTTAGAGAAAGCCTTACAATATGCAGAGCAGCAACCTGAGTCCACCACATCAGACGTTTTGCTTTTAAGAACACTGAGGAATAACGCAGCAAGAAGAGAGACTCCCAGAAGAAGCAAACTCTTATTGACAATTATTTTAATGCATATTAATACATATTTTACTTTACATCATACTTTTTCATGTTATTTTTATCGAGTTTTCTAGAATGAATAAAAACATGTGAATTTACTTTATTTACAATAAAATAATTAAGAACAGTCATGCATATTTGTCCATTTAAAAAATATACAATAAATTCGGATTATCCGAGCCGCCAATTATCCGAGCGGGGTACAGCCCATGTTGGCTGCGTAAAAAGTTCTCTAAGGGCCTGTTTATATCTTTTCATAAGTTATTATATACCTGAGATACGAAGGGTAACTTAATACAACATTTTTAAAATCACCTTGTAGCGAAGAAACTAAGAGGGCTGGGACAAATCTGTTTGCGAGCATCTTTCGTTTGACAAAAAAGTAGCATGGTCTCGCGAAAACCGCATCTTTGTAACTTTACTCATAAGCGAGAAACCCCGGAGAACACAGAAAATGGGACACCCTGTACAAATTATCGTATTTATGCAGAATCTAAAGCACCCTATATCACTCTGTGGGTAATGGATATGGGTAATGAGTGTGGGTGTTGGCCGTGGTTAATAAGCGATTTTACCTGTTTTAAATTACATAAATAACGTCTATATTTTCAAACAGTTGTGGAAAAAAATTAGACAATAAATAGTTATTTACATTACAAGATGCGAAAGTTAACTTTTGGTGTGAGGTGGTTTTTAAATGGCCGAGGCGATATTTAAGACCTCCGAACACTTGAAAGGCCTTTCGCATCGTGTAATGTATTTTTTTTTGCTTTTGTTCTATGTATCGCATAATTTAATAATCATTAACATCATGTTTTAATAGAAATATCAGAGATTTTGAAATTTTACCTGTTTAAAATTAATCCATAGCAACACATTTATTGTTGACATTGTCTGTCATCAGCACTTGTCAGATATTAAATTATTGTTAATTTAGTATAAATCCATTCCCATTTTAAAATGTTAAATGAATATGAAAATGGCATCCAAAAGGCAGCTGACCTTGCGTGATGCCTCACTTCTGCCAGACAAATCTAAAGAGAGGTACCTTCAAACATATAAATCGTTTTCTGAATGGTTTGCTACAAAAATGTGGGGCGGATTGACGAGAATGTGATGTTGGCGTATTTTCAAGAAAAATCCGAGTCTTAATCACCACCAACCCTCTGGTCTCTATATTCCATGCTCAAGTTAACAATTTCCGTAAAGAAAAATCAAGATATTTCGGAGTTCAAGAAACTAGTTGCTTTTATTAAAAGGAAAAACGATGGTTATGAGGCAAAAAAGTCAAAAAAATTTAAAAAAGAAGAAATCATAAAGCTTTTACTTAACGCGCCTGATCAAAGTTACTTAGCAATGAAAGTAATAGCCATTATGGGAGTGGCTGGGGCATGCCGGACAGACGAAATATACAGAATGAAGCTAAGTGATGTAGAAATAAGAAATGACGTGGCTATAGTAAAAATTTGTAGTAACCAACGATGAAGGCTCAGTTCCTTATGTCAGATTTCTACAGGAATATATTAAGCTGAGACCAAGGAATGCTCTAGATGGGCGCTTATTGTATCGTTATGAAAGAGGTAAATGTGTTAATCAAGACTAATTGGAAAGCACACTATTTCAAATGTACCTAAAGAAATTGCGAAGTTTGTGAAGCTTGAAGACATGAGTAGATACACTGGCCATTCTTTTAGAAGAACGTCAACTACGTTCCTTGCCAATGCTTCGGATGTCGATATTTTGGACTTAAAAAGGCATGGAGGTTGGAAGTCTTCTTCTGTTGCGGAGGGATATATTGCTGAATCCTATAGTAATAAGGTGGAAATTTCAAAGAAGATTTTACACGAAATTCCTACCAAAATATTTCCTCTAATGAAGTAACAGTGAAAAATATGAATATTAACGTAGTTAAAGGTGATAACGATACCCCAACAACAAATTTAAAAACTGTTAATTCAAGTATTATTCCTCCAATTTCTTTTGCTAATTGCTCAAATTGCACAATTACTTTTAATGTCAATACCTAACCTAGTTTTTAAAATATTTTGTCATAAATTAGTTACTTTTTATAAATAAATCCTAATATTTCTCACAAGCATATTTTCTGTTTTTTACTCTTACTTTTTTGTCCAGGCGCTGAAAATATTACTTTCGTAGCTAGCAACGCTGAGCAACCAGGTAACACGAAGGTTCTTTTTCGTTATCATTCGCGTTGCTAGGGCCACAAAGTTTTCTTATTTATACAGTAGTAGAAAAATAAATGTGTTACCTGTTGGATGTTGTAATCAAAAGACTGCTTCTTCTACGCAAGTTTCTCATACCGATTTCTATTGTTTCTTTAGTAAAAACGAGCGATTTATAGGCATTAACAAAAACGCCTATAATCAGGCAACTGCCGAAGAAAATAAATCCATACGTCATTAGGGGGCAAGCCATATCTGCAAAAGTTGTGGCTAGGTAGATCCAACGACGAATTGGTGGCGTAAGATCGTCTATTCCCTAAAGCAAAAAACTTAAGTGAGCAGTTTCTAAAATTAAACAAAATACAATGCCAATTCTTAAGTGTGTTAAATTTGTAGATAATTTTAAAATAAAAAGTTTAAGAAAATTTACATATGTCCTTACAAGGTCATACAGTGAGGACGCGTGGATTGAAACAAATGTATGTATTAAAAATTAGGTAGTTTGTTTTTGGACAATCGCTTGCACACGTCGAGTTTTTTTGTCTACGGTTTTGTTTATGGTAAAGGTATACCGTATGTTCACAGATAGACTTAACTAACCCTGTAATTTTCTTTATTTTTATATTTCAAAAAGAAATTATTATTCCTCATAAAAAAAAATGTTTATCTGAACTGCTAAAAGCTTAAAAGAAGTCGCCGAAATATATTGTTTTTAAAACTATCCAATTTCCCATGGTTTTTATGGGAAATTAGGGTTAGCTTAAAATTAAAAGAAAAAATATGTTTAACAATTAAGAAAAAAAATCTCTTAAAATAAAAGCAGTAACAAAAATCACTTTGTCATATACAGGAAGATTAAAAATTACGAAGACATTATTTTAGCTAATAAAATATCGGTAATAAATATTTATGTAATTAGTTTAAAAGCAAGAAAAAGTATTTGAAATTTTAAATTTTTGTTTAATATACATATCTTTACTTTTTCTGTTACTTTTTACATAAATTCTAGGGTGACTTAATAATATTTGCATAAAAAAGTAAAATATATATATTAATAAAAGGTAAAGTTCTTTGGGCATAAGGCTCATTAATGACTGTAAATTTTAATATAGCTTCTAGCCCTTTAGACGATGTTATTTCTTTTTTAAGAAATAAGTTTTTAAAATATTAAAAATAAAAAAATATATTTATATGTCTTTCCGTGGAGAACCTATAAGTACAGGGTAACCTTAAAATAAACTACATTCAATTTTATTTTGTAGCTCTTTAATATCTTGCTTGGCAAATTTCTTGACAATTATTGACTTTAAGTATACAGAGTTAGTAGAAAAAATCGGAACGGTGGATTATCTCAACAACCATCAAATACAAATGAACAAAATTTTGTGCCAAGGGGCAACTGAACATAAAGAATTAAAAACACAAATATGCAAGTTTCAAGTTTATATTTTTCTCTGTAGGTTAAGGAATTTTAAAATTTTAAATAGACTACCCTATTTTTTATTAGGACCTGTTATTATCGTTTTTTTTTACTCCTGTCAATTTTGGATATATGGCATCATGCTTTTTTGAAATTAATACAAAAACGGCTAGATATAGATAATTATCTTTAAAAAATTCAACCAATATTCGTCAAAATTAGTACAGGGGTGAAACTGGACCTTCTAAATTCATAAATTGCATTTTCGCGATGTATTCATGATTCTTTAAAAAAATTAAGGAACGGAAATAGGGAAATTTTATTATGAAACATCTAACGAGAACTAACCAGTACTAATTTTGACAAATTTCGGTTGGATCAAGATAATTAACCACAGCTGGTAGGTTTTGTATTTAAGCTTAATGCTATATCTTTAAAATTGACAGGATAAAAAAACGATAATATCAGGGCATAATAAAGTTGATACAAGCAATTGATTACAATAATAAAATATGGGGTATTTCATTTAAAACTTTAAAATTCCCCAACCTAGAAAAAATTAATAAATTTGGCAACGTTAGAAACATAATTTTTAAATTCTTTATGTTTAGTTACCCCTTGTACAAAATTTGGTTTAATTATATTATTTAATGTTTGCTAAGATAAGTCACCGTACATTTTAAATCGAAAAAGTAGTCTAGATAGGGTCATATCTACAAATGAGGTTATCAAGGGTACAAATAGACCAAAAATTTTATTTTTTTGTAAAAGTCATTCTTCATAAAAATATTTGCTTGTAAAAAATTGGATTTACGAAAAGAAAATGTTAATTTTCGTATACAGCGTTCGAAAAAACTTGATTTTTAACACGCTTTTATTAGCTTGGGTTGTAACTATCTATCTATCTATCTATGTAACGGATTCTTTTTAACACGCTTTTATTAGCTTGGGTTGTAACTATCTATCTATCTATCTATCTATGTAACGGAATCTTTGAGCCTAATTTTTACCAACTTCCAGCGATTCAATTTCTTTGAAACTTTGCTCACGTATCAAGGACCGATGACAATGCAATAATTTAAAAACAGTATCCCGTTATCCTGATTAGGACCGCCAGGATAAATAAATTCCTTTACGGATCCTCTGTGTCTCTTGACAAAATGGCGAAAGAATTTTTAGTGAATAAACTGGAGCATTTATTTTTAAAAAACTAATTGATATATCGAACTAAAAATGAAAAATAAATAATAGTTTAAAAAAACTAAAAAACACGCTTTTATATGCAACCGAACTAAAAATTAGAAAATGATTTTTAATTACAAAGAGTTTGTCACTTAAGAATAAAAGCGTGGGGTGCTTAATATATTAAATGTTATAATTATTCTATTTGCAAATATCTATGAGGGAAAAGTTATGAAAAAATAGTAAAATGCACCCCACGCTTTTTACTCTGAAGTGACAAACTCTTTGTAATTAAAAATTATTTTCTAATTTTTAGTTCGGTTGCATATAAAAGCGTGTTTTTTTGATTTTTTAAAATATTATTTATTTTCTTAAACTACCTTCATTTTTTATTTTAAAGCAAAACATCATTCAAAAAATTATCTCATGAAACTGATTTTGGGGTTTGAAGTTATCAAAAATTAATTATTTTAAATTTTAATAATAAAATGATTAAAAAATCTCATAATTTGTTTTTTAAAACCCGTTGTCCCCAAATTCATACACAACACAATGAAGGCGTTTTCACCAAAATATGAAGTTCAATAAAATCTTGTATAATTGTTTTTCAAACATTTTTCAAATAATTTTTCATAGTGACATTTTGTTTAAAAATATACATTAAGGGTAGCTTACTCTTGTGGAAAAAATCATGTTTTTTTAAAGTTTTTTCAAACTCTATATAAAAAGAGAACAGTTTCCATTCGTGAATCATTTATTTTACAAGTAAAAGCTTTAAATAAAAATAGCTTTTAAAAAAAAGAAAATCCATTTTTCCTATTGTTAACCCCACCCGTGGACAGTCTGTATATACTTACTTCTTCCAGCCACATAACAGGAAACATTATGCTTCTAAAATTCTGAACTGTCATTATATACGGAGCCTGTTGCACCCTTAAATTTAGTTGAACTCTTATTTTAGCTTCAACTGGAACACCAAGTTTCTAAAAGTCAAACCTTAGTTGAAACACAATATAAAGTACACTTTTGGTTGTCATATTAAAATTAATATAGTAATTTGGAGTTATGAAAAATATCCAATTTTAGAATATTTATTAGGTGTTGAACATGCCAATCGCTAACGTCTTGAATTTATGCTAATCTAAAAACCCTTTAAAAATATAGTTTTTGTAATAATTTGCCCTACTGAGTAACCTGTGTCAAATTTTGTACATTGTAATTTTTATAATTTTGATCTTAAACACTACCAAAGAATAAAATCCCAAGTTGTTAAATCTGGAGATATTGCAGGCCATTCTATGGATTTCCTTTATCAATTGACCATCCAAAAAGCACTGTATATAAATATTCGCGTGCTTGTGCCAAGCACCGTCCTATTATAAAACTAATTTAAATTTGAAAATACTTTTACAAATGTAGAAATTGGCTTTTTTGGATTTATGTTTAATAAAAATTGTTTTTAAATTAAATGAAAAAAAACATGGATACCAATGAACCTAATAAATTTATTCTTTCTATATACTTACCGGTTGAATTCTAAAATAAGATTGATGTATTGGCTGTTGAGGGCTAAGTCCCTCTATTTCTTTTATCAAAGACGGATCCGCATCAAGAAAATGGGGAAAAGACAAATATACAGGTGCATCTAAAATACAAAGACAATAATGAAAAAATATTTTAAATGAAAAACTAAGCTTCTTTACTAAACCGCAGGTAAGAGTCAAAAATGCGGCTTGTCCTGTTGTCGTTGGATAACCACCCATATAACATTTTTTGCCGGCGTTGTACATTTAATTTACTGGCATTGCCAACACTCTTTAATGGCAAGGCATTGGTAAAAAGGTATCAGAAAGACGCGAATGTGGGCAATTGGCCGTTATTAGGCCACGTGTTGCAGATAAAGTGATGGCATCCGTTATTAATAAGTTATGATGGAAAAATGCGTTTAGGATGATGGCATCCATCATTAATAAGTTATTGGCAAAAAAATGCGTTTAGGATAATGGCATTTATCATTAAATAAGTATTGCAAGTTTTATAAGTTAAATGTCCCAAAATTTAGAATTTTCTAATCGAAAAAAATGAGAAAAAAGGCAGGAAAACTTTATCAATAAAAAAATTACATAATATAAATTTTTATACCGTAACAATAAACCAAAAAAAATAAAAATAAAAAGTATGTAATAAAATTTAAAAAAGATAGTAAATCAAAAGAAAACACTTTAAAATAGTAAGTATTTAAGAGACACTTGCACTCAATTTTCAGATCCAAAACATAGGGAGAAATATTTTAAAGAAGTTAAATGTCAAAAAAAACTATTAAATATATATAATTTTTTTATTACACGCCTTTAAAACTTTTAATAAGGCAACTCCCTGATTTCATATAATTTTTAGGTATTACAAATTTAAAAGGTTTTAAACGAAATGTGTACAGCTCCTAACAGTCTACTTGAATAACCCGCCTTCTTGACTAGCCATCACCAATTAATTACACAACACACAGTAATTAGGTAATGAATACACTTAATTATGTCTACTAAAAACTCTTTTCTTTAAAAAAGAAACTAAAAAGCTAGAAAACCACGTAGAAAACAATTGCACAAATCGGCCAAACAAAAGCAAGGTTGCCTCATCTGTCAAATCGTCAAATCTTGTGTTTCGGCTAAGCGGCAAAGGTGACAACCCTTGGGCGAAATTAACATAGCTAATTTTACCATCATTTTATTTTTATTCTCTCAAAACTACTTAATAAACATTTTGTTTGACTTAATTTTTATTTGCATGATTTGTATCAATAAAATGTTAGGAAAAGGCCATTTCCTTTAAATTATGTAAAAAACATAAAATAATGTTTAGCCGCCATTATAAATAAAATAAATTGCTCGAATGTTATTTAAATACCAATGTTAATAATATGGTTTGAAAAGTATAAATATGCGTTGAAGGTTTGACTTCAAAATCCAATATTTATTTGCCTGCAACAAAAAGGATGCTTTATTTAATCAGGATTGGTATGCCGCCATTTTTGTATGCTTGCCGGCAATTCGCCTGCATGTAAAATTTATTGGCAATTGAGTGATTATTTAGGGTTGACTTTTTAATGCCTATTAGATGTTGGCATAATATTGCCACCAATTGCCAATGCTTTACCATCAATGCCAATATGAAAATGTATATTGCCGGCAAATAGTGTTTGCGTTGGGCATGTACCATAATTTACTTTACTCTATGCCATGTAAGTACGATGAAATTTAACTTACCGTATTGGCAGGGACTTATATTTTGTAGACCTTTGGGGGACAGTATTCATTTCCAGGGCAGTAGCATTTGTGATCTGGGGATTTATCCACAGATTCGAATATATTGTCGGTTGAAGTATACAGATCAGCGGTAATCCCTAAAAATATATTTCATAAAAATATTTAAGAAACATAAAAATAACCAGTATAAATACAATTTCATTATTGATTTCTTGATCAAATATGTGGGTAAAAATATAATATGTACTTAGTAATTTATTAGGTTTATTCTTAATTATAAAAATAAAAACTCGGTTTCGCCGACGATAGTACCCTTCACTCTAGTTTTCAGGTTCCTAAACCCATTACTAAACCTGATTTGGAAAATAAACGCAGAGCGATGCAGATATCTCTTTTGCAGAATCTTAATTTAATATTGGGTTGGGGCGCCAAAAATCTCGTCCATTTAATGCATCCAAAACACAATCATGTTCCTTGTCGCGAAAAAAATCATCAAATACTAATCCTCTACTTATGAGCAGCCAAGTTTTACAGAGCAAAGACACCTTCAATCTTGTGGGCGTCACATTTGAAAGTAACCTTGGCTGGCATAAACACATTGTATCTATAGCCACGGCAGCTTCAAAAAAGCTTGGCTTTCTCTTTCGAGCCAAAAAGTATTTTTCCGCTTCTAATTTATACACTTTATATGTGTCCTAAATCCGACCTCACTTGGAATATTGTTCTCATATCTGGGGCATGGCGTCCCCCAGAACCCTAAGCATTTTGATTCTATTCAAAGAAGAGCTATTCGTCTCATTAATAATCGTTCACTTACAGAAAGGCTTCCCTCTCTTGCCCATCGTCGGGCTGTGGTGGATTTATCGCTTGTTTATAGGTACTTCCATGGCTTCTGCTCTGAAGAATTGTCCAGTATAGTTCCTCCACTCACGGTTCCCAACAGAGAAACTCGTAGTGCCGCGTGTATGCATCCCTATACAGTCCAATTGGACAGGCCCCGAACTACCCACTTTGTTCGTTCTTTTATTCCTAGAGTTCCTAGATTGTGGAACCTGCTGCCCGCGGAGGTGTTTCCTCCCTTTCTTCAAGTATTTAAGTCCCGTGTCAACAAACTTCCTCTTACCTCGTTTAAGACACCCACGGTACGTTAGTATTTAGTCTTTTAGCCTTCGTGGTTTGTCCAAAGATAAAAAAATTAAGTATATTTAATTTTTTTACTAAATGTTGTACAAAGTGTTCAACAACTAATATCAATTATTGGCTTTCTTTCAGACTCAGTTGCTTACTTTTTTAAAATAGAAAATTTTGTTTAATCTGGAAGCTTTGGAAAACGTGGAAATGGGCATTAAGGTTAACGGAGTATGGATTAATAACATTCGTTGGACTGGAAATCTAATGATCACGTCTGGATTTAAAAAGTAAGGTTTTTAGCAATTCTTAATCCAAATATGTAAGGTTTTCAAGATATTTAATTAAATAAATCACCCAGTTTAATAAAACAATTCAAGCTTTAATCACTAAAAAGTTATTCGAGATAAAAATGGGTGCTATGCGGTCACCCTGTATTAAAAGTAACTTACCATGTTTTTCACCGGATTCTCTATACTGCATAGGAAACGTACGACAAATATCTTTATCATACAGATAAATAATATCCTTTTTGGTAAAATATCTAGGTGGGAAAAACGATCCTTCACTGGCTCTAAGACTGTTGCATGGTGGATCATTCCAGTATGGTAAAGTATCTTTTCCGTTTAAATTTGCCAAAAGTCCAAATTCCTGCATTCCTGTATCGCCTGTGTAGACGTTATGGACTTCTGCAAGAGTTCCGTTTCTCTATAAATAAATTTTAAATAATTAACTTCCTTAAAAAAATGTTTTAATTAACTTTGTTATAACATAACATCATTATATATAATAAAACTAAGTTGATAAAATGTGCGTGCCGATAAAACTTGAAAAGGAGTCCCGATACGATAAAGGGACTTATATAGTGTGATAGCCCTTTATCCCCCTCGAACAAGAAAGTTCCCGTTTTACCCTAAAGGGCGTATTTTTAAAGATATAAGGACTCTTCCAACCCTTCAACTTTGAAATTAGGTGTAGTGGCGCCATCTGTTGTCAAGTATTTGAACTTTATTCAGAACAACGGTTATTTGGGTCTCATATCAACTCCCGAGCGAAGCCGGGAATCATAACTAGTATATAATAAATCTAAGTTGAAAAAATGTGCGTGCCGATAAAACTTAAAAGGAGTCCCGATACGATAAAGGGACTTATAATAGTGTGATAGCCCTTTATCCCCCTCGAACAAGAAAGTTCCCGTTTAACCCCAAAGGGTGTATTTTTAAAGATAAAAGGACTCTTCCAACCCTTCAACTTGGAAATTAAGTGTAGTGGCGCCATCTGTTGTTTGTTGTTGTTTCAATAATTTTTTTACTTTTTACGTCATAGTTTATTTTTTATTTCAACTACCAATAATCTTATATCAACTCCCGAGCAAAGCCGGGAATCATAGCTAGTAAACTTTAAAAGAATTACATTAAAATAAAAATTAAACCTAAAATTGGGTTATTTGTAGCCATTGATCTGATATGTAATAATGCTATTTTGCAATGACCGTTTGATTCCTTTATCTTATTTTTTACAAGAAAGGTATACCCCTTGTTTAAATCAATATCTTAAACAGCTTTTTATAAAATCGCATTTTAAATACAGACATACCAGCA